>MU227963.1:1201038-1220096 GCA_018584345.1 Thuja plicata | reverse complement strand
AACTTCTTGACTCTTGTGGGACACTTAGATGCAAAGTGACCAATCTTATTACATGAAAAACACTTGAATGGAATTTGTCCTTCATACTTTCCTTTTCCTTTCTTTTCTCTCTTAGCAATCATGGCAAATATCTCTTCTAGCTCTTCATCAATTCCTTCATTCTCATTATGACTAGAGATGTGTGAGGATTTCTTACCATGGATTGAAGCTTTGAAGGTTGTTCCATTCTTAGGTTCATTCTTCAATCTTGATATCTCAAATGCAGATATTTTGCTGATCAAAGTCTCTCTCTTGAAGTCTTTAGAAAACTGCATGGTCTCATCTAGAATGTTGATTTTGCTTTCATAGTTTTCTATCATTGTAGTCATTAAGTTGTCCATTATGTCTTCTTCTAAAATTTCTCCTCCATTGTTTCTAATTCTAGATACTGCTTCATTTATCCTCTGATTATAATCTCTAATGTTTTCTTCAGGTAACATTTCAAGACTATTATATTTCTTTTTCCATGTCTTTCTGCGCGCATTCTTTGCTTGGATGTATCCTTCAAACATATCTTCCAAATACTTCCATATGGTGTAAACTCGGTCAAATTTCTTGATCTTAGAAAATTCACTGTCAGATAGGACACTAATAAGGGATTCTTTGGAAATAGAATTTGCTATGAATACCTCCTTCTGTTTATTTGTAGCATCATCCTTTGCAAGGTCTTTTAAAGATGGAATATCAACTTCTTGTGTATCAATCTCAAAGCCAACACATTGTAGATGTGTAATCATTTTGTTCTTCCAATCTAGATAGTTCTCTCCATCAAACTTAGGACTCTCTTTTATGAAGTATGATATATGATCTACCTTAAGCTGTTAGGCTTTCTCTCCAAGGCACTTGGCTCTGATACCAATTGTTAGAATACTTCAGGGATAACTAAGGGGGGATGAATCAGTTATCAGCAACTTTATCTTTTCCTTATACTTATTAATCTAGATTGATACAAAGTAAATGCACATTCAGATAACACATTACACAACACACAATTTGATTATGGGGAAACCAAATGGTAAAAACCCCGGTGGGAATTAGCACCTGCAAAGAACTATGTTGTTTATAGTAATCCCTATTAAAAGATCTTTCAACCCTGTTAGGAGTTGTTCATTACAATGCAGTAGTATAGTGACCTAGTTAAGGGTCTAACCCTATTAGGAGTCTTTTATAATAACCCTGTTAGGGGTGGAGGACTCACTGTCCAAGTGGTGAAGGCTACAACCTTCTGTTTATTTGATACACACTATATCAACAAGGTGAACTGTTGTTTGTGACACTGCTTGTCTAATCAGTTCCTTTTGTGCACCGATGCTTTAACCTCTTGTAAAGCACTACAACAATCTTATTTATATTATGAAAGCTTCAAGTTCAATATCTATATTATCAACATATGATAAATATAGCTCTGCTGCTTTAACACTCTGCTCTACTTTTCTTATCTCTGGCTTTCACAACTCTTCTTATCACAAATGACCTTCTATAAGTACATACACCAAGTATGAGATCATGCGACCTGTTAGACAACTCTTCATAACATCCTTGTCATCTCTACTAAGTGCACAAGAATAATTACAATTGTGCAAGTATAAACTGAATAGACGCATCGCTTCACTAAGTCGGCTTCACCAATTTAACCATAACTTTGCAATCTTCTTGAAACATGTTTGGCGCCTTTAGATTAATATCAAAAAATCATAACTCATCATGAATATACACACACATATCTTGAAGATAGGTGCAACTCGATAAAAATGTTACATACGTTGGCCTTAAACCGTTATTCCTCTAGAACTGTAATCGTCAATAACAGAATTACATATCTTTACAGAAAAATCATATCTGGGTCTACGTGTATGAACATAGCATAATAAACATGTCAAAAACATGTATCTATCCACACAAGTCTTCATGTCATCATATGGATAAGTACATACAGAAGTACTATTGTGTATTATATGTTGTCATCAATGACAAACATATAATCAATCAACTGTTCAAAATCAAATCTAAAATAGATACATCCCAAGAAGTATCAAAAAGTTTGATCATGAAAGTAGCATTGGATATGAATAATACCTATTGACGGGCCAAGTGAGTGTTTGATCAAGGATGGTAGCATTAGATGCCAGATACTAGGTGACAAACTATCTTTCAAATCCTCTAACAAGGTCACACCTAACAGTTTGTTTGTGACCTTTAATAGGGTTGGCTCCTAACAAAGCTCCCTTCAGAAGAGTGAAAATTTGGGGTACCGATCCTAGTGGTTTTTCCCTTAACAAGGTTTCCACATTAAAAATCCATGTGTTATGTGTTTATGTCTTATTACTTTACTATTTTACATCTCACATATGCAATTCTAGATTGATCAGTATACTCTGCATATTTACTTTGTTTAGGTAAATAGTTGACTACTTATCAGTAATCATACAGAAGAGAGATTTGCAAAGCAATCCGACAAGTAGAAAATTGATATAAGTAATTCAAGGCATTCATCTTGTAGGACAGAAGATAACTAGACATAATTTGTGGTTATAAGTTTTAAAGGTTGATTTAAGGATTAATTTTTTAGGCCACTGATTCACCCCCCCCCCCCCCCNTTCCCCCCCCCCCCCCCCTCTCAGTTATTACTAATAATTGGTATCACAGCTTGTGTGATTAAAAGGAAGGTTTCAAGACCTAAGTTAAAGATTACAAGATGAACAGACGAGAAGATCCCAAATTGAACAAAGATAATTTTGCTTCATGGAAGAACAGAATAAGACTCCACTTATTAGGTATTGGTAATGATGTTACTCAATACTTATATGCTAAATATGTGTTTCCCACAGGGGCACCAACTATTGAACAAATGAGAGAGAAGCATGAGCACAACTACATGATGATAGAGCTTGCTTCCTCACTCTCTAATGTTGAATTTGAATATGTCAAAACCTAAAAAATTGTAAAGCAGATGTGGAACAAATTGATGCCTGTACATGGTGGTGACAAAAATGTTTTGAGAGCCAAGGCATAAAGCCTTAGAGGAAAGTTTGATGATCTCAAAATGAAAGAAGGTGAAAACATCACACAGTATAGCACAAGAATCAAAGAGGTATTCAATGCTATCTAAGGAGTTGGAGGTGTACTAGGAGAATAAATAGTGGTAAGTAAAATTATAAGAAGCTTACTGCCTACTTATGCTATTAGAGTATCTGCCATTCAAGAAATGAGAGCAGTAGAAAATAGCAATGTTACTCTAGACAGTTTGATTGGTAGACTGATTTCATTTGAGATAAACAATTTTGATAATAGTGTCTTACCAAACATAGAGTTTGCATTCAAAAATTCTATGAGAATAAGTAAATCAAGACATAAACACACTATGAGAAAATATAGTGATACTGAAAGTGAAGAAGAAGATATTGATGAAATTGAAGCACTTATGGCTAGAAGAATGCAGAGAGGCAAAGGTAAATTACCACTTGTTTGTTTTAATTGTAAAGAGATTGGACACTTTTCTGCAAGATTTCCTAACAGAAGAAAAGATGATATAAGTAATGATAGGTCATTTGAAAAGAAGTCTGACAGAGGTGATTACAGAAGCTACCGACAATCAAAAAGAAGAGATTCCTGAGACTACAAAGACAAAGGAAAGAAGGCTAGTTACCTAGAAAAATGTAAAGATAAATGAATTTGCAAAAAAGAATGAAAAGGAAATCACTAAAGAACCATAGGACTACAACAAGTTTACTTACAATGAGGAACCTAACACTCTACCCGACCAACAATGTAGAGCTCCCGAGCAACAGATCATTACACCCAAGCATCAGGCTGCGAATACCGACGATCAGGATATTGCTCAAAATCATGCACAAAGTGATGGAGAATAGAATGAAGGACAAAATGATGATCAAGCTAAAAGACAAAGAGATAAACCTATACTTGCAAGATATGTTAGAAAGAACCATCCACAAAACTAGATCATAGGAGATAAAAAGGTTGGTATAAGAAAAAAAAGTAAGTCTCTAAATACAAGATGTCTTATTTGTGATTATGAACCCAAATTTGTCAATGTTGCACTAGATAATGATGAATGGATAAGTGCTATGAATGAATAGATTGAGCAGATAGAGAAAAAAAAGACATGGATACTTATACCGAGACCAGATGACAAGAATGTCATCAGTACAAAATGCATATTGAGGAATAAACTAAACGAGAATGGATAAGTCACAAGAAATAAAGCAAGGCTAGTATGCAAGGCATATGCACAAGAAGAAGGGATTGACTATGGAGAGACCTTTGCACATGTTGCTAGGCTACAAGGAGAAAGAATATTACTTTCTTATGTTGCATATAAAGGCTTTAAGGTATACCAAATGGATTTCAAGTCTGTATTCCTAAATGGAATACTCGAAGAAGAGGTATACATTGAGCAACTAGAAGGGTTTGTTGATCCAGACAAGAGGAACATGGTATGTAGGCTACACAAAGCCTTATATGGATTGAAACAAGCACCCTGAGCCTAGTATGAAATACTTTATTCCTGTCTTATAAGTATTGGATTTGTAAGGACTAGTGAAAATAGTAATCTTTACTTGAAGGAAGATATCGATGCTAACATTTTGATTGCTGAGATATTTTTTGATGACATCATATTTGGAGGCAATGATATGCTATGTAAATCATTTTCAAATGAAATGAGAAAAGACTTTGAGATTTCTATGTTTGGAGAGGTCAAGTTCTTTCTTGGTCTACAGATCATGCAACAAGATGAAGGTATTTTCATCACACAATCCAAATACATCAAAGAAGTACTGAAAATATTCAAGATGGAGGATTCCAAACCAATTGGAACCTTGATGGCAATTGGATGTAAGCTGACAAAGGAGGACAGATCATCAGAGGTAAATCAGACTTTGTATAGATCAATGATTGGAAAACTCATGTATGTTGTACATACTAGACCAGATATTGCATATGTAGTAGGAATAGTAGCTAGATTTTCTGCTAATCCCAGATAATCACATATGACTGTTGTGAAAAGAATCCTAAGATATCTAAAGAATACTGAGGAATATGGTTAATGGTATAGAAGAGAAGGTAAATTTGAACTTAAGGTCTTTACCAACACTGATTGGGCTAGAAATATTGATGACCGGAAGAGCACAACTGGAGGAGCATTCTTTATGGGTGACAGACTTGTCACATGGATCAGCAAGAAGCAAGGATGCATCTCTCAGTCTACTGCAGAAGCAGAGTATGTTGCTACTGCTGCAAATTGCTCAAATATTGCATGGATCAAACAATTACTGGAAGGTATGCATATGCAAATTCTAGAACCAATAATTATCTATTGTGACAATACCAGTGCAATAAACATTTCCAAGAATCCAGTCATGCATGCTAAAACAAAGCATATTGCCATCAAGTATCATTATTTAAGAGAAAAAGTTCAAGCAAAGGAGGTGATACTTGAGTATGTGCAATCAAAGGAATAATTGGCTGATATCTTCACCGAACCATTGCCCAAGGATGCATTTGAGTACTTGAGAAAGAGACTAGGGGTCAAACCCTTGTCCACTGGTCAGTAAGATGACTAGAAGGATGCATCTGCCTGCATATTATCAGAATATCATTCTTGTTGATGCAAGCAGAGAGATGGACTTCAAAGATAAATCTATGCACAACAACTTATTTATCTACTCTGAGCATTAGAGTTATTACTGATGGATTGGGAAATTCAAGGAATATATTATGGATAAAAAGGATCCGTTTGGCATCACTATCAAAAGCTTGTTTGACAAGATGTTTATTTGGCATTGATTTCAAAGGGAGAGAATTATCTCATTATCATACTGATAAAGGGAGAGATTATATCCATTATCATCTTAGGGAGAGATCATATCCATCAAAGTACATACAAAGGGAAAGAATTGTTGATAAGAGACATCAAAAGAAAGGAGAATAGTCAAAGGGAGAGAGTTTGAAACAGAAGGAGAACACATCACATCAGATAAAGAAAGATTCTACATCTATCCAGTGAAGGGGTTAAAGATAGAGAGAAAGCTGCAAGAATAAAATCAAAGCCATTTAAGCTTACCAAAAGCCATACATCTGTATTGGTTACATTAGGAAAGCTTGATGAAACTGTATATTTCATATTGTATTAGTAATAGTATAGTATGATAATGTAGTATATTTCCATCAATGCCAAAGGGAGAGATTGATGACATGTAACTAATTGAATGTTTGAATATGTTAAGTTGATGATCATACAAGGCATTAAATCAGTTAATGTATTATATTGTCATTGATGTCAACTTGATGTAATATGTATGGTCATGTAAATATTGCCAAATACTTCAAAGAACCGATGAATCAAGGCTATGCTATCAGTAATGCATACAAGTCAAGTATTCACTAAGTGACTATATACACCGACGGAGTCCATGTTGATGGTTAGAGTAAAAGAGCAGATTCATAGTGTTACCCGATGAGAAAATGCAAAGCATTACTAATGAGAAAAGTCATGGTATTGCCTGACAAGAAAAACACAGAGTAACCCAGCGAAAAGAATTTTAGTATTGCCCGATGGAAAAGACAAGGATGGAGATCCTGATGACAACTGAAGCCACACCGACATAATAGTTAGTTATCACCGATGACTAACTAGAGTGTTGACTGACAGAACAGAGAGTTTAGAAAATGACAAAATGCTTAGATTTCAAGAAGCTAAAGATAGACTTAACGGATACTTATCATTGTTTTAATCATCCAAATAAAGCTGGAGATAAGTAATTGATATAAATCAGATTTTTCCAGTTGGCAAGAAGATATCTTTAAGATAAAACTAGAGTTTTCTTTAAATCTATTGGCGATAATTATGGATCACACCAAGAATCAAGAAAGCAAAGAAAAGATAAATCATGTATATATAAGAGACAAACCCAATTCACTACGAATGGGTGTGTGGGAGAGGTGAACAAGAGAAGAGGAAAGATGCTAAAGAAAATATGAAGAAGAAGAATGTCTTCATTCAGTCCTGATCAACAAGCTGAGGAAAGAGCTAGATTTTGCAGACACCAATGAACAGTGAGACAGCATCACAGAGAAGAACAGTGTGGAGAAAAGGTATAAAATTGATTATATTGATCAGAGAGGTAATGGACTTACAATAGATCTAAAAATCTACAATTGAGTTGTATGTATGAATAGATCATTAGTGTTTCAATTTAACCATTGAAGCATCAAATCTTTTAACTGAGCAGGACCTAAAAGTCTTTTACAATTGAGATACATCCCAAGGAGTATCAAAAAGTTTGAACAAGAAAGTAGCATTGGATATGCCCAATACCTATTGATAGGCCAAGTGAGTGTTTTATCAAGGATGGTAGCATTAGATGCCAAATACTAGGTGACAAAATATCTTTCAAATCCTCTAACAAGGTCACACCTAACAGTGTGTTTGTAACCTTTAATAGGGTTGGCTCCTAACAAAGCTCACTTTAGAAGAGTTAAAATTTGGGTTACCGGTCCCAGAGGTTTTTCCCTTAACAGGTTTTCCACATTAAAAATCCATGTGTTGTGTGTTTATGTCTTATTACTTTACTATTTTACATTTCACATATGCAATTCTGGATTGATCGGTATACTCTACATATTTACTGTGTTTTGGTAAATAGTTGACTTCTTATCAATAATCATACAGAAGAGAGATTTGCAAAGCAATCTGACAAGTAGAAAATTGATATAAGTAATTCAAGGCATTAATCTTGTAGGAAAGAATATAACTAGAGACATAATTTGTGGTTACAAGTTTTAAAGGTTGATTTAAGGCTTAATGTATGAGGCCACCGATTCACCCCCCCACCCCATCATTACTAACAAGTTTGTAGCAGATTCATGGAGTTTTATGCAGAGTTTTGATACCTTTCTAGATATATTTGTGTTATGGTTTGATTCTGAGTAGTTGATTTCAATCATTGTGTTATATACCTTTGTTGAATAAGTTTTTCTTCAAATTTTAATGCAGAAAATGATGTCGCACGATGCAGATTTATGATTGTGTTTATCTGATTTCAAGTTATTAAACCATGGAAACGTTATAGTTTTCCTCTTTATTAGTAATAAAGGAACCTATCATAGAGTTTTTATTACAAGGTTCATCTAGCTGGTTATTGTGTTTCACCTATTTGTATTATCTCATAAGTTTTGTTGAAGCATTGAACATTAGTGAATCACCTTAGTAGTATAGTTTTGTTTTTGAAAGCATATCCTTCTACCCTTTTCCTCATCCATAAATATTTTAGGTGATCACAAGGAGGTATTCATCCTATGATCCAGAGATTCATTCTCATTCTCACCAACAAGAACGTTTCCATGTTTCAACTTGATTGCAAGGTCCCACACTTTGCATCATGGGTACAATCCCTATTGACAACAGGAGGTTGGGATTCATTTTCTTTGTTAATTTCTTCACTCATTTATTCATGAGGAGGTGGAGGGTTTTCTTGAGGGATATTATTCCTTCCTCATAATTAAAACAATTTTTTTTAAAAAATCCTTATTAAAATACAATTTTATTAAAATAAATTTTGAGAACAAAATCTGATTAAAACCCCAAATTAAACTTAAATTTCAATACCAAAAGAGGTATAGGCGGTAAATTTATTTACTTCTTCCTCTTGTGCGACCATTTTTACATGGTAGAGACATTTTTAATGCAATTTGATGAATCCAAGAACAAAAACAGCTCCAACAATGGTGTGCTCCCTTCTCCAATTGAGAAAGTTGTGCTGGCTCGCAGGTGAATGAGAGGAAATGGCATTTTAAAATGCAATTTTATTTTAAAATGTAAACATGTATATAGGGTGTATTCCCTATAAGGTATGCTCCCTCTGGTTTGAATTTCCCAAGCCTAAGGCTCGGGCATCCAAACCATAGGGCGTGTGCCTTATTTCTTTTGGGGACCCAAAAAAATTGGCATATTTTTGGTCCCCCATCTTTGTGTACTTACCCAATAATATTTTTTAGACCCTAGGAACTCAGCCATGGTGGACACTAGCTGTTTTAATTTCCATTTCTCTTTCCCATCTTTTTGCGACTTCCCGAGCATATGATCCGCTGAGAACTTAAACAGGTGATCCCTAGAATCCCTGTTTAGAACACCAAGTTCCATTTTTGTGATCTCAAAGTCTTTGGCCTCTAGTTCTTGAATTCCTTCTTTAGGCTTGAAAGTGGCTATCTCTGCAATCACCTTTCTAGTTGATAGATCAGTAGATAACCTAGCATCACTCTTCACTATCTTTTCTTTCGGAGTTCGGGTAGCATACTTGCTAACAATCTCTTTTATAGGAAGCAAAATGGGTTTATAGCTCTTCCTCTTATTCACCGATTAAGTAAGCCAAGGAGGGACTAAACCAATGACTATCTGATTATTAGGGGTTTTTGCAAGAGTATCCTCAACCTGAGGTACCTCTGTATTCATAATAGAAATTTCCTGCTCTTTTACTTGTTGATCCAAAGAGAATGAAATATCATCATCATTGATCTCAACATCCAGATAGTCGAGTCCTAAAGCTGCCATCTGAGAAAGCTTCTCTGATCTCATTCTCGGTCTCAATCTTGGTGCAGTCGGGTGCTTGCTGGAAATCACCTTTTTCTTGGGAGGTGAAATTTTACCTGCATTTGGAGCCACATGAGATACATTAGATGAGGCATGCTTCATTTTCACTAAGGTTGGTTTTGCACTGTGCTTTTCAAGAGGGGGGTCTCATCTCTCTCCTTCTTCTTTTCTGTTAACCAGCTTTCTATGACCTCGAAGATGATTCAGGCCCTAATTTTTACATCATCTTCTTCTTTTCTATTCCAATCTATGTCCGGGGGAACTTTTGCATTCACATTGTTAGCCTCTAAACCTGTGGTTTCAGAACAGTCTTCTTCCACATCTTTAATATCAAAATTCAACTATAACATCTTGATCTGTGGGATTACAAGCCTAGAATGATCTCATTTCCAAATTGCCTCCTCATCACCAAGATCTTCCCATAGGTCTTCCAGGTGCAAGTTGGGTGAAGGATAATTACTTAGACTTAAAACCTGCCTGGCGAAGCCCTTATTGTCAAAACCCCTTCTTAACTTATAAAATTGTAAGTGAAAGTTCAACAAATTGCTTCCAATCACTGAAGTATCCATCATATTATTACAGGTTAAATTACCAATTTTAACTGGGAATAAGGAATGCCATTTTTCTTCTGGCAGAGCATTTTTGATGACCACAAACAATTGCCTGCAAACTTCTGCCAAAATAAAACAGTCGAAAGAAAACCTCAGGAGCCTGAGAGGTTCATCATCAAAGCCTCCAATCCGAATGTAGGTGAAACATGGGAATTGGATATACAGGCTACCATAAGTTTGAATTAGTTTCCATGCCTCCAATGAAACTCTTTGGTTCGGGACCCTTGCCAATTGTTGACACAGTTTACCTAGGAAAATGTCATGAACTTTCCTGTAATTTTCTAAAATTTTATCTTTCCTTAACAAAGGACAGTACTCATAAATTAAAATATCTTCATTCCAAGGAACATGTCGGATGGTGAACAAATCATGTGTGCACGCTAGGAAATATATCAAATAAGAAGACATAAAGAATTCCTTCCTAATGGCCTGAGCTTGTTTGAGTTGGTCTCTCAAGGAACCAGCAATGATTTCAGCCCAATCAATATGTTGACCCCCATCCAAGATAATTTCTATAAAATGAAACATCCACTCCTCGTAGAGAAGAACTTGTTTTGAACCTTTGATCCGGTGAAGTAACACTATCACATCATGAATAAGGGGTTTCATGTGATCTTTAGTGAGCACTTTAGGCAAATGGGAACCGCCTTTGTAATTAGTTTGAGTCCACTTCCTAGCCACATGGCTCCAGTTTTTATCTTCATTTTCTTTGTACTGAGCTAGGGATTGAGTGGGTGTAAAACTGACAAAAGACTCTTCTAGGATTTTGAAAACAGCCATAATAGTCTCCCTATTGACAGGCACGAGGGTTTGGCCTTCCGCATTCAAAATGCACTTGGATTTAATATCATATATGTTAATGCATTGTTGAACTAATTCTGGAATACAACTGATGGCGAGAAAGCCGCGACTGCTAATAACCCACTCGACAGGAATTCTAGGCTATGTTCTTCAGCTGCACGGTTTGTGTAATTCACTGTCATTTTTTCTACCAGAACCCCTAGTAGGTCTGTTTCTGAGATAATAGGAGCTCTGCACTACATATTTCTAACATTCCCAAAGAAATGCAAACTAGACTTCATCCTCTCTTCAGAAATAAAAACCCAGATGACCACCCTCCCTTTTTGAATCAATATATTAAACAACAACAGGAAAAGAGAAAAAGCTTCGGGAGCTACCTATTTTATGCAGACTTGGAACAAATTCTTCTCCACAGCCGAGACTCTACAGAAAAATAACAGGAAAGAAGAACTTACAGAGTTGTTTATATTTTCAAAATAATGCCCAGAAAGATCGAATTTAATGAGCATAAGTCAGGAGCATTAAATTTTGATGATGCAAGCCGTAATGACACAGCAATAAGGCATCCTTAGAATCTGCCACCCTTAATATCATTATTAATCATACCCCAAATGATATCTTCTGCTCATGCTAAAAATCTTATTAAATGCCACCCCAAATCTTATTGGAAGTTCGCCCCGTGGCTCCTGTCAAATCAAAACTGCCCTTCTTAAAACTTAACCATTATTACGCCGCCAGGTCACATCATGGGTCCCATCAATTGTTTTTTCACTTGATTACTCTGCCCATAATATATATGTGAACCTCTTCGAACTACTTTGAACCAGAGTTCAAAGAGGTTCGAAGTGGTTCACCTCCATAAGGTAACATAGGTCGGGGCCCACTTGCAAAAAATAGACGTTAGAAGATAAAACATTCATTGAACTGCTTCAAACTACTTTGAACTGGAGTTCAAAGAGGTTCAAAGTGGTTCAATTAAATATTGATCCTTGTAAAGGATCGGTTTGAGAATGACTGAACTTGAACTTGACAAATTTGAAGGGGATATGCGTTTGAAGGGTTACTGCAAGGAGAGACTTTCAAGGGAATGCGCTAAAGAGCTTCAAATTAAAGAATTAACAAGGGTCTTTGACACTTTAACAAAGGTGACTCTAACTAACCCTAACATCAGCTCTCGTTGGGGACTGCATATTGCTTAATGTGCAGAGAACTCTAGACAACTGGTTTCACAGAGAAAGAAAACAAAGGGAAGGAAAAATAGATAACCACGACACACCAAAAAGGAAAGTAGGGGAAAAACTATCTAATATGTACATGGATACCGACTGAGGTACATCATTAGAGCTTGCATAACTTAAGATCCTACCCATTATAGGTAAAAGGCAGATTCACACCATCTGGGTAAGACAACTGAAAAGCATTTGAACCAAGGGCTTCAAAAATAATGAATGGGCCCTTCCATAAAGACTCAAATTTCCCGTGAGAACCTTTAGGAGCTCTTCTCTTGTCCCATAAAATAACTTCATCTCCCTCCATAAAGTTACGAGGCTGTGCTCGCATATCAAAAATTTGCTTCAATTTTAACTGATGTTTTGTAATATGATCCACCAAATCTTCTCTTTCCTCCTCTAGCCTAGCCATATGCTTGATACGTTTCTCCAGAGGATCTTTAAAATACTCATCTTCAATTATAACTTGGAGCTTAGCCGAGGAAAGTTGTAAAGGCAGTGATACATGTGCCCCTATTCCATATACTAGTTCAAACGGGGCCATCCCAATTTCTCATTTTAGAGTAGTTCAGTCTACCCATAAAGCTTCATAGAGTTTCTTATGCCATTCATGGGGATTGTCTTCCATCAATTTTTTCATTATCATAACAAGGTTTTTATTTCTGGATTCCGCCTGACCATTTCCTTGTAGAAAATAGTCAGAAGAGTGAGCTAAAGATATGCCATGCTCATAGCAGAAAGCTGAAATCTCCTAAGAGGAAAAATATGTAGCGTTGTCAGCTACGATCTTAACCGGTACCCTGAACTTGACAAAAATATAATTTAGGAGGAACTCGCACACCACCTGAGAGTTCGCTTTCTTAGTGGGAACTGCTTCCACCCACTTCATAAAATAGTCAGTGGCCGTGAGAATGTAGACATGTCCAACACTAGATGGTGGGTTCAAAGGCCTTACGAAGTCTATACCCCATTGTTTAAATAGTTCATCAACAATTACAGGTTTAAGAGGTAAAGCGGCGAGGTGAGGTCTTCCAGTGAAAAGCTGGCATTTTTCACAATTACGAACATATTGGTAGGCATCTTTGAACATGCTAGGCCAGTAAAAGTGGTTCTGAAGAATTTTAAACATTTTTACTATTGAAGAGTAGTGACCCCCACAAGCCTCATCATGAAATACCTTCAACAACTCTTTTTGTTGTTCAATGTCCACGCATCTGAGAAAAGTTTCATCTATGCTTCCCTTATACAGAATTCCTTGAGATATCACATATCGATTGGCCTTCAATTTTAGGTTGCACCTTTCTTTTGGGTTTAGGTGATCAGGACATTCACCATAAGTAAGGAAAAAGGCCATGTCAGAGAACCAGGGGTCGGTTAAAATGACTAGTAATGCCATAGGTACTTCATCAATTTTTTCAGATGGTTCACCATTCTCCGCTATCAATTTACATAAACCCTTCCCCCTTACCAAATTGGTTAGTTTAATTGCCAGGTCATACTCTTGAATTTTTTCTATCCAGATTTCTCTGTTGTTCATACCAATCTCCCTTTGAGTCAAAATAATTTTCACTGCTGTATCAAGTACAAACACTGTGCAATGAGAATGGAGTATATAGTATCTGAATCGTTTCACTACTTTTACCACACTAAAGGCATGTTTTTCCATCTGGGAATACTTAAGCTCATGTCTTTTCAGTGGTGTGCTCATATAAGCTATGGGTGCTTCTTGTCCTTTCTCATCTTTTTGTGTTAGTATACCTGAAAGAGTATGTTCTAAAGCATAGAAATAAATGATAAAGTCCTTTTTGAAATTGGGACTCTTCAATACAGGAGCCTATGATACTGCATTTTTAATATCTCTGAAAGCTTGACGCCCATTCTCATTCCACTTGAACTTTCTCACTCATCATATCAATCATATTCTTAGTAATTTCTAAAAATTTAGGAACAAATGCTCGCAAAAAATTCACCTGACCAAAGAAAGATTTCAATCCACTCCTGTTGGAAGGTAGGTTAAGCTGTTGAATCGCCTTTACCTGCTCAGGGTCAATCTAGATCTCGTCCTTTGAAATGATATGACCAAGTAATTTTCCTTCTTCCACAAAGAATGTTGATTTCTTGGGGTTCAAAGAGATGCCATGATTTCTACACCTCAGGAGCACTATCTCAAGATCCTTTAAGTGTTGACTTCTCTCTTTTGAGAAGACGGTGAGGTCATCCAAGTATACCACTATAATTTTGTTCTGAAGATCTTCAAAGGATGAATTCATTGCTCTCTGGAAGGTTGCACCCATGTTGATTAGCCAAAAGGGCATACGAATATATGCATAAGCTCCCCACGTGGTGATAAAAGCCATTTTATGCTGATCACTTTTTTCCACACTGATTTGATTGTATCCAGAATAGCCGTCTAGCATAGACATAACTTCAAATCCCAAAACAGCTTGAAGCACATGTTCCATCATAGGTAAGGCATAGTTATCTTTCAAGCTTGCTTGGTTTAGGTTACGAAAGTCTATGCAAATCCTGGTCTCGCCATTCTTCTTTCTTACAGGAACTATATTGGCAATCCACATTGAATGGTGGATAGGATAGATGATCCTTGCCTATAAAAAATTTTTACCTCCTTTAAAATAGCTTCAGACACTTTTGGATTATAGTTCCTTATTTTTTGGCGAAATGGGGTTACGCCAAGTTTTAAAGGGATTTGGTGTTCAAATTGGCCTCCTCTGAAATTCTTTAAGTATTCATATCCCCAGGCGAAGACATCTTTATACTCTCTGAGTAACCTTATCAAGCTTTCCTTTTCAGATAAAGTACAAGTCAAACCAATAGAAATCCATTTTGGATTATCTTGTTCTCCTATATCAATCTTGTCATACTCTTTAGAAATTTGCACATGAGATACCTTTTCTTTGATGCTACTATCATCTTTCCTTCTAAACAAATGTTCAAGAGACACAAGGCCTTTGGGAATCTTATTTCCTTTCAATTGGATCACTCCATCACTATCTACAGCATCTTGATAGACTTCTTTGCACTCGTTATAGGATCCTTCAAAATATACATCAGAAAAATCTTTGACACATTCTAGGAAATATTTGAGTTGGGAATCACTATCAAAGACTTGCCAATGCTCTATGTTATTAGGTATTCTGGGCTTGTAGATCATTTCAATTTGGTATTTTTGGGTTTTAAAATTAGGGTGAGGCAATAAAAGTGAAGCTGATACCGCCAAAGCATCTGCTCTAGTATTTTGACTCCTTGGGATAAATTCAATGGAGAAGGCCTTAAAGAACTCCAACTCATCCCATACCAAATTTCTATAGTGTCTCAACTTCTCATTCTTGATAGAGAACTGTCCTTTCACCTATTTCACAATCAGCTCACCGTCACCTTTCGCAACCAATTTCTTGACTCCCCTCTGTTTAGCTTCTTCCAAACCTAGCAGCAAGGCTTCGTACTCTGCGGTATTATTAGTATTTTTGAAATCTAATTTGAAAGCTAGAGGAATAAATCCTCTATCAGGAGGGAAAAGAACTACCCCAGCGCCTGAGCCTGAATTGGAGCAGCTACCATCGAATTCCATCTTCCAGATATCCCCTTCTTTTTGAGAAGGAGTGGCACTATCCTTTTCATGATCAGTTAGAATAACATAGTTACCAAAGTGACATTCTTCGTAAAAAATTTGAGCCTTTGGATTATCTGAAGGCATCACAGTATACTTATTTTTTGGTTTAGGTTCAAGTTTCACTTTCTTTTTGCCAACTGGGATTAGGGCCTCTAACCAATCCATTTTAATGTCCCCTCCTAGATCTTTGCAAAAAGTTCTACTGAGTAGCATTCCATAGCTCGTTGGGATATCTGCTACCAAAATAGTCAATTTTAGACGCTTGTCAGGGTATGCAGCCAGAACGGCTTGGGCATCTTTGACTTGACCTCTTAGTGGAACTTCCTTTCCATCCATAGAGTAACAATGACCATAAGTTGTAGTCAAGGTCAGACCTAGGGCTTTTGTGACTGGGGTGGGCATGATGTTATCCGATGCGCCAGAATCGATTATGAAATTACTAAGCTTCTGGCCATTTAGAAGCAAGGAAATGTAAAATGGATTGGGCTTCTTTTCCTCTAGCTCACTCTCAACTATATTAATAGAGGGACAATCTTTTGGTTTTTAACGGGTGTCTTGAGGTTTAAAGATGAGTGGTTCTTCAACGGTAGTGGTTTCACTTATGAGAGGCTTGTCTAATTGGGGACTTGAACCAGACTCTCCTTTAACATATTTTACCAACCTATCCAACTCTTTAGGGTTCATTTTAAGATATTTTGCAGGGGAGATACAAATTGTAGTACTCTTACAGAATTTGATGAAGTCAAAGGGAAAAGGAGGAGTCAGATTATCTCTTGGAAAGATCTTCACCTCGGGACTTCTCAAATTTATAGAAGTATCTCCATCTTCAGTTTCCTTACGTTTAGCATCAGTAGTAGCAGTTAAACTAGGGAAAAAAAAATTTGTTCTCTGATTTCTTGTTAGAATCACACAAGCAGGGTCTTGGAGGGTTGCCAAAACACTTCCACTTCTATCAGGGATTGGTTGATACTCCAGATAAAAAGAACTGGACGGACCAAAATCAGGTGAGTTTTTCTCTTCTCGCAACTCTTCTATACTGGTCAATGGCATCCTTTGTAGCATTAAGTTGAAGATTTTGGTTGTATTCTAGGTTTTGGTTTCTTTCCCACGGTTTTGTGGTCTTCCCCCTCCAAGTTTTCAAGTTTTCAAGCCTAAACCTGTGAAAATATTCAAAAGACTTGAAACCCTAGCTCTTTTTCAGTGTTCAAATTTGAAGAAAAACCCTAAGGCATTGTCCCATTATGTTTCTCAATTACCTTTTTGCCTCACTTAAGTCATGAGTTCTATTCTGATCACTTAGTCACATAACTTAAAACAGTATATTCCTCTTTCTTTCTGACTTAGCGATTAGCCTGTGTCGCATAGTCTCATGCAATATAAGAATATTCCCTTTTCTTTCCCAGACTTCACGATTTACTGTGTGTCACATAATCGTGGAATCATTTGAACAGAACAGTAATGTATCAAGGGGCCCACAGATGAGTCGGGAGGTCGCAAGAAGTTTTCTGTAGTTAACAGAATATTATGAGACACTGCGATTTCCTTTTGTCACATAGTCGCTAAGTAAGTCTAAGGTGAAGTGTGATGCAAAAGCCTTTAGTCACGCAGTCTCCAGAAAAGATGTCGATTAAGTAAAAACTTCCAAGACTTGGTGACTAACTTCTTACAGTTTGGGATAAAGCACAGTCAGGTTGTCGCTAGATAACTCAGATTTCAAATCAAAATAAGACATGTGTCAGGAGGTAAATGGATTCCAGAATGATCGCTTAAAGGTATAAGTTATTCAGCGACTATCGTATAAGAAGTTACTTGGCAATTAAGCGACAGCCGTCAGATGAAATTATTGAAAGATCCAACGGTGGTTGCTAAGTCGGAGAATAAAAGAGCCTAAGGAGAAAATTCCTCACAACTCAGTGGCCAAGGGTATGTCGTGAGGTCGTCAGATGAATTTAAGGGCAGGGTGCTTTGTCACAATGTCTCAAGAAGGTTTTGGCATTCAGAATTTTCATTCAACGATCGAGTGACTAAAGACAGTCACGTAGTCTAGCGAAAGAAAGATAACATTTGGCGACTAAGGGATAACTGCAGAACTTAACAACTAACAGTTTGTCGCATAGTCTCATAAAAGAATGTGGGTTAGTGATAACCATTCGCGACTTTGATTTCCTCATTATCGCGTGATCGCCAAATGGTGACTCTAGTTAGAAAAGGTAAGGAAGTTTTGTAGTTTCCATGTCTCCAGATAAAACACGGGTTAAGGATTGGGGTCAGCGATAGAGAAAATAAGTGCAGTCGCGTGGTCGCTTGATGCTAAATTCTGTAAAAGGGCGGCAGTATTAAATATGTCAATATGAATCATTCTTCGGCCAATCAGATTTTCAGATTTTGATTACTGTGCAGAAAAAGGGTAGATGAGATGTATGATAGTGGGCCAATCCTAGGGTGACATGTCAGCTCATTTGAATTTTATAAGGTTTTGCCGAGGATTCAGTTTTACAAATCTGATTTTCCTATCACACTCAGGAAACTACGGCTAGGTTTTCAATTATGTTTGCAGTATGTGGCATTAAAGATAGAATTGATGTTCTAAGAATCATGTGCTATGTACTTCGAACGGTTGCTATAAGGAGTTGATGGCTTATTCATTTGCATTCACATTGCTTTAAGAATTCCAAAACTTGAAGAGTTCAGTTGTCTAACAGAGAAAAAATTTAGAGAACTGCAGGGTTTTTCGTTGTTCAAAGAGCTCATTATTTCCAGAATTATGCACAAGGTAATTTGTGGACCTTAGTGATAGATTTGTTTCAATACCGGTAAAGAAGGGGAGATTCAAGCATTGAAAACATGAGCAGAGCGGTCAGTATAGCCTCGACTAGCGATGAAAGTGAGAGGGTGGAAGATGAGGCTAAAGGGAAAGTTAATTATTCAGATGAATTCCTTCGTTTGCTTCCTGGTTCGACTCAGAATAAAAGGGCAAATGCAAATGTGCTAATTGATGACTATCGAGATGTTTGAGATGTTGTTACTCCAGGAACAACAGGTTTTTCTCTTTTCAATTATTTTTATAAGAACTCTGACAAGGCCATTCCAGTATCAAACCCTTGGACCTGTGGTTTAGCCAGGTTAATTGTTCCTGATGT
>MU227963.1:1178892-1198219 GCA_018584345.1 Thuja plicata | reverse complement strand
TTCCTTAAGAGGAGATGATGATCAAGTGAAGGCCTTAGATGCCTAGAGGGGTGAGTTTGATAGCAAAATGCCTAGTAGTGAGGCATTTATTTCAGGAACTGATATTGATGTAGAAGGGTTCAATAAGGTATTGGACGAAGCTTTCAAGGCAGAAACTGGCATCAATAAGTTTCTAGTAGATATTAAGAATATCACTGATGCAAGATGGGACAGGCAAAAGGTCCAAACACAAAGTACTCAGGACTTCAAGTGGCCATCAAATGATGAAGTGAAAGCATGGGAGTTGATGACTACACCCAAGAGAAAGAAGCTAGCAGTAGAAGAAGAAATTTTGGATGATGAGTAGGGATGACTACTCGGTACCTCACCATCGAAGATAAAGAGGACAGTTATTGCAAAAGGAGAATGTAGGTAAATTTGAATGCACGGTCATCCAGACTCAACATAACTACTGCCATTTACCATGTATACTATCAGATTCAAGTCGCTAGATTGGGAGAAGAATAAAGAATATCTGTTTTTATCTTTTTGACTTGGTCATTCCACCGCTTCTTCTCTCTCTTTCTTTTTGTCTCTTCTGTAGTTTTAGGGTTAGGTTTTCTGAGACCATCCAAAGCTTGTAGAATCCTTTTGAAAGGGATTCCAAGATGGTTGAAGACCTATATATAGAAGAGAGTTGTATTTTCAAAAAAAATGAAGAAAGGATGAAATATAATGTAAAGAATCAGTCTTTCTAAATCTGTGTCTGTGTTCTTTCAAGCTTCAAATCTTTTTCTTATGTATGAAAGAAGGATTACATCAATAAGATACGGTGCAATTTTACTCTTCTTTATTGTTGTCTCTTTATTTCCTGTGTATGCTTTTTTATGTTAAGATTGTAAGGCAGTCTGAAGCATTTTGGTTACAAGGTGACTATCTAATTACTTGCAAGTTTCTTTCATATAAAGAACTAATTTTTGTGAGTAGTTTTAGAAAGCATATCAATATTTAAGGATTTGATATAGTATGTTAGAGGTAATCAGATAATTTGTAAGGAAACTTATCCTAATTGCATGTAGGTTGTAAGGAATCTTACAGTGTTTTGTTTATGTGAAACTTTAAGCTTTTGACTCTGTAACCCAAAGGATAGGCACTGATCTAGACCTGGGTCTGATAATCTATCATCATCTAAGTTTTTGAAACATTCAAACTTTATTCCAAACATAATTGATACTAAAATATATGAACTAAACTCATCAAGGACTTATGTCAATAGGACAGTGTCCACTTTGTTGATTCTTTAGAGAGTGAATCACTAGGTTATCCCTCCTAAAATCAAAAGGAAGAAGGATGAAAATTCTTGTCTCATTGGTTTATGTTCTCAAAACCATATCCTGGCTTATAGTACTCTATTTTAAGTTAGTCATTGCAATCTCTAAAGTGTTCTATAAGTTGTTACATTGAGGTTTTGATTCATACCCAGTGAATGAAATAATCCACCAAATACATAGACTGAGATATCAGTAATCCTTAAAAGGTAAAACCTGCCTGAGTCTGTGGAGCTCAAAAATGAAGAAGGATATTATCCAATCCTTAGAAATTAGCCTTTCTCTTGCCTAAAAGAGGTTGCATTTGAGTATACCAGGTATACTATTATCATTAGGTAAGTGTTGCAAGAAAAAGTGCTAACAGAAGACAACTTAGCCAATCAGGACAAGATTCTCCGTCATGATCTGTAGTCAGATGAAAAGAACACATTGTTTCTTTTGGTGCGGGTTCAATCTGTAATATGGGTTGTGAAGCTGTCAAAAGGGGATTTTTTCCTGAAGGTTGATTATATTGTCTTTGGCTAACATCTTGGGAAGGAGATGAGTATGGAGAACTCGCCTTATTCTACTGCCTCTTGAGCATAGCCATATCATTCATTAACCTCTGCATCATAGGAACTATCATAGTGGAGGAAGAGGAACTCCCTAAAGCATGAACCTCTTGCTTCCATTTCCCTGGTGTTATGAAAGTATCTTCCAGTTGAATAGCCTATGTCTGGGCAACTACCAAGTTAGTGACTCCATCTTTCAATAGATGAAAACTGATGTCAGGTGGGACAGCATTTAAGAAAAATATTTTCTTATTTTTGTCGCTTGGTGCAGAATTTACTGGTATTCTTTATAATATTTTATTAAACTTAGCCACAAACTCCTGCATGGGCTCATGCATCTCTTTCTTCATTTGGCTGAGTTGGAGTAATAGCGACATCTCGTTATCTGGAGATTTGAATCTTGCTTCAAAGGCAAGTCTCATGTCATTCCAATTGGTAATTGATCCATTGGGTAAATGACTGAACCAGTCGGCAGTAGTGTTGACAAAGGTTCTAACAAAGATTCTAACCACAATTTCCTGAGTAGGAATGCTTAACACGCCACAGGAAGTATGAAAGGCACTAAGGTGATCATCAGTGGTTACTCTTTCATCTCCGCTAAATTTGGGCAAAACCTGATTAGCACCTTTAGGTAAATCTCTAGGAGGGTTAGCTCCTAAATTTAGTGGGCCAATATTTTGACCCTAGGGTTGATTAGCAACCATGTTAGGCAACTAAAAATTCAAAGGCTGAATATTAACAATAGCAGGCACCACGGTACCGGGTGTTACAATGGCTTGAAAAAGAGGTGGAACAACTGGGGTAGATGGAGGTGAGGATGGTCTGCTAAAATTTTAGGTTTTTTTCTTCTTGAAAGTGAAATCAAATTTGAAACTGAGGTTCTTCAGAGCTTCAAAATCTTCGTCAATCAATCCCTTTCTCCTATCACCTCTAGTGTATCTCCTTTCTGCCAGTTTAAATATTTGGAGCAGGCCTTAATTTCTCACTGGGACTTGTGCAAGTCTATCTACTATGACTGCTTCATGAGCAACTGGTATACCCCTCAATCACTTAGCTATTTCTTCTTCTTTCTCAAGCACCTCTTGAACTTGATGAAACTATTGGTTACTACGACTAAACCTCCATGCCAATTCAGGCAGGCTTGAGATAATGTCTTCTTGCGTGTTTCCAAATCTTAGGTCAGGTTGAAGCATAGGGAACACGTTGTTGTGTGGCAACACCATCTTCCAACATTGCAATGAATGGAGAATCTTTTATCTTATACTAGACTCTCCCCAGCAGAGTCGCCAAAAATCTGTTGGCAAACAGATTTGTCTTCTTCTTTTTAAATGGGAATGGATAAAGACTCTATGTTTTTGAAGACAAATGATTCATCAATAGTTGGGTAAGCATAGGAAATTGTTTCCCTCTAAATTTCTAAGGTTTAGCTTCCTTCTAAGATATTCAATGAATTACAGACATAAAAGTAAATCTATACACCTTTAACCAGAAAGTGTAGAAGGAACACTCAAATACTCTTGGGTATTGAGGTGAAATTATAGAATCAACTAATAATTGAAATAACCATGAAGCAAATAGAAATCTACTAACCACTTCTAAATCAGACAACTTACAAAATAACCTAAGAAAAGACAAGCTATAAAGAAACTGGAAGTGGCTGAATATAAACAACACATGCGTAGATTTAAATGTATCAATTCTCAAAGAAATCACATACATTCCAAATTTTGATTCAAAGATATAAACCATACCATGCATCTGTATATTCATATATTAATCGGATCAAAGTCTGATCAAAAATCGGTCACCAACTATTTCAGAAAATCTTGAAAAGTCTATGCTAACTACTTACTCCAAAACAGAAACTATCTATTTTCTACCTTGATTTTCTAACCCTTTTTCTCCTTAGAGTTCCTTTATAAATAGTTTTGCATCTAAGAGAGCCTCTAGAAAAACCCAGCCTCTGGGACATCAAGAGGAAAACCGTTTAAAACTAGTTACATAACTGATAAAAATAGAGTTTCAAAGCACGTGTCACTTAAAACATAAAGAAAGGGAAAAAGATGCCTCAAAGATCACTAACTCCCATTGGGGCCTTCTGATGTGGCAGTTTGCAGGAGCTTCCAGGATCATAACACATTTGTTAACTCTTGAGCTGGCTGGGAATGTAGATTCTTCAGGTCTGTCAGCTTCGCCCGAGTCACGTTCTTTTCCCACCTTAATTCCCTGATTCTCTCCACTTGCTTCGGCAACTGACCTTTGTTCAGTAGCAACATGGATTCCACATTCACAATTCTAGTGAAGTCCTGAACTATCGGTGCCTCATTTTCTTTGAGAGTGTTCATGGCATCTGTGAAGATCTTTACCATGGCATCTGCGTCTCTGTTACCTCTATCAATCTATAAAATACTTGAGGGGTTCACTATCTTGATATCTTTCAGAGCATCCATGTGCATATCCATCACTTCCTTTTTGATCGCTTTGGCTTGAGAGATTTCAGCTTTAAACATCATGTTTTTCCATCTGAATTTCTGCTTCAGAATAAACAGCATACAGGGGTCTACCAATTTCATTGGATTTTCACCTAAGATTTGAATCACACCATAATTTTCTATTTCCTGACCCTGTATGACAATTGTTGTGCATTTATCTTCTTCCATTTCCCAACTTGGAACTAAGGTTTGAACCTCACCAAGTAATGTTTCTCCATTGAGGCAAGTAGATATAAACTCATGAATGAAAGCACTACCTTCATTGATGACATTGTTTATCCAAGAATTCATGATCTCTACCAGAACTTTCCCCTGTTGAATTTGTTTCACTAGCTTTTTGCTTTCAATTGAATTCGGATCAAAATCCTGTGAATACTGAGCTAGAGGAAAAAATCCATCATCATTGAGTGAGGAAAGGAACTCAGCCATGGTGGAGACTAGGTGTTTTAATTTCCATTTCTCTTTCCCATCTTTTTGTGACTACCTGAGCATATGATCAGCTGAGAACTTAAACAGGTGATCCCTAGAATCCTTGTTTAGAACACCAAGTTCCATTTTTGTGATCTCAAAGTCTTCAGCCTCTGGTTCTTGAATTCCTTCTTTAGGCTTGAAAGTGGCTATCTCTGCAATCACCTTTCCGGTTGATGGATTAGTAGATAACCTAGCATCACTCTTCACTCTCTTTGCTTTGGGATTTCGGGTAGCATACTTGGTAACAATATCTTTTATAGGAAGTGAAATGGGTTTATAGCTCTTCCTCTTATTCACCGATTCAAAAAGCCAAGGAGGGACTGAACCAGTGACTATCTGATTATTGGGGGTTTTTGCAGGAGTATCCTCAACCTGAGGTACCTCTGTATTCATAATAGAAATTTCCTACTCTTTTACTTGTTGACCCGGAGAGAATGAAATATCATCATCATTGATCTCAACATCTAGATAGTTGAGTCCTAAAGCTGCCATCTGAGAACACTTCTCTTATCTCATTCTCAGTCTCGATCTTGGTGCAGTTGGGTGCTTGCTGGAAATCACCTTTTTCTTGGGAGGTGAAATTTTACATGCATTTGGAGCCACAGGAGATACATTAGACAAGGCATGCTTCATTTTCACTAAGGTTGGTTTTGCACTGTGCTTTTCAAGAGGGGGGGTCTCATCTCTCTCCTTCATTTTCATTAACCAACTTTCTATGACCCTGAAGATGATTCAAGCCCTAAGCTTTATATCATCTTCTTCTTTTCTATTCCAATGTATGTTCGGGGGAAATTTTACATTCACATTGTTAGCCTCTGAACCTGTGGTTTTAGAACAGTCTTCTTCCACATCTTTAATATCAAAATTCAACTGTAACATCTTGATTTGTGGGATTACAAGCCTAGAATGATCTCGTTTCTAGATTTCCTCCTCATCACCAAGATCTTCCCATAGGTCTTCTAGGTGTGATCTGGGTGAAGGATAATTACTTAGACTTGAAACCTGCCTGGCGAAGCCCTTATTGTCAAAACCCCTTCTTAACTTATAAAATTGTAATGAAAGTTCAACAAATTTCTTCCAATCACTGAAGCATCCATCATATTATTATAGGTTAAATTACCAATTTTAACTGGGAACAAGGAAGGCCATTTTTCTTCTGGCAGAGCATTTTTTATGACCACAAAATATTGCCTACAAACTTCTGCCAAAATAAAATAGTCGAAAGCAAACCTCGGGAGCCTGAGAGGTTCGTCATCAAAGCCTCCAATCCGAATGTAGGTGAAACATGGGAATTGGATATACAGGCTGCCATAAGTTTGAATTAGTTTCCATGCCTCCAATGAAACTCTTTGGTTTAGGACCCCTGCTAATTGTTGACACAGTTTACCCCTGCTAAAATTTTATCTTTCCTTAACAAAGAACAGTACTCATAAATTAAAATATCTTCATTCCAAGGAACATGTCAGATGGCGAACAAATCCTGTGTGCATGCTAGGCAATATATCGAATAATAAGACATAAAGAATTCCTTCCTAATGGCTTGAGCTTGTTTGAGTTGGTCTCTCAAGGAACCAGCAATGATTTCAGCCCAATCAATATGTTGACCCCCATCCAAGATAATTTCTATAAAATGAAACATGCACTCCTCATAGAGAAGAACTTGTTCTGAACCTTTGATCTGGTGAAGTAACACTATCACATCATGAATAAGGGGTTTCATGTGATCTTTAGTGAGCACTTTAGGCAAAGAGGAACCGCCTTTGTAATTAGTTTGAGTCCACTTCCTAGCCACATGGCTCCAGTTTTTATCTTCATTTTCTTTGTACTGAGCTAGGGATTGAGTGGGCATAAAACTGACAAAAGACTCTTCTAGGATTTTGAAAACAGCCATAATAGTCTCCCTATTGATAGGCATGAGGGTTTGGCCTTCCACGTTCAAAATGCACTTGGATTTAATATCATATCTATTAATGCATTGTTGAACTAATTCTGGGCATACAACTGATGGTGAGAAAGCCTCGGCTTCTAATAACCCACTGGACAGGAATTCTAGGCTATGTTCTTCAACTGCATGGTTTGTGTAATTCACTATCATTTTTTCTACCAAAACCCCTAGTAGGTCTATTTCTGAGATAATAGGAGCTCTGCACTGCATATTTCTAACATTCCTGAAGAAATGCAAATTGGACTTCATCCTCTCTTCAGAAATAAAACTCAGATGACCCCCCTCCCTTTTTGAATCAATATATTAAACATCAATAGGAAAAGAGAAAAGGCTTTGGGAGCTACCTTTTTAACGCAGACTTGGAACAAATTCTTCTCCACAGCCGAGACTCCATAGAAAAATAATAGGAAAGAAGAACTTACAGAGTTGTTTATATTTTCAAAATAATGCCCAAAAATATCGACTTTAATGAGCATAAGTCAGGAGCATTAAATTTTGATGATGTGAGCCATAATGACTCAGCAATAAGGCATCCTTGGAATCCACCACCCTTAATATCATTATTAATCATGCCCCAAATGATATATTTTGCTCGTGCTAAAAATCTTATTAAATGCCACCCCAAATCTTATTGGAAGTTTTCCCTGTGGCTCCTATCAAATCAAAACTGCCCTTCTTAAAACTTAACCATTATTACGCTACTAGGTCACATTACAGGTCCCATCAATTGTTTTTTCACTTGATGACTCTTCCCGCAATCTATCTCTGAACCTCTTCAAACTACTTTGAACCGGAGTTCGAAGTGGTTCACCTCCATAAGGTAACATAGGTTGGGGCCCACCTACAAAAAATAGATGTTAGAAGATGAAACATTCATTGAACCACTTCGAACTACTTTGAACTAGAGTTAAAAGAGGTTTGAAGTGGTTCAAGTAAAGATTGAGCCTTGTAAAGGATTGATCTGAGAACGGCTGAACTTGAACTTGACAAATTTGAAGGGGATATGCACTTTAAGGGTTACCACAAGGAGAGACTTTCAAGGGAATGTGCTAAAGAGCTTCGAATTAAAGAATTAACAAGGGTCTTTGACACTTTAACAAAGGCGACTCTAACTGACCCTAACATATTTTTAAATAATGTAATCTCAATTTCAATACTTCCAATGATTTTACATATTTAATTCTTGAATTCCATGTTATATCCCTTATCAACTAATTGTCCAACACTAAAAATATTATGTCTTAAACCTTCAACATATAAAACATAATTAGCATTACTATTACCATCAAGTTTAATCAAACCTCTTCCTTTGATCAAACATGGAGAATTGTTACCAAATCAAACAACTTCACCATAAGAGTCTTCAAGCTTTAAAATTTTACTTTTTTCTCCAGTCATGTGATGTGAACATACATTATCAATAACCCAAACATATTTCTCATCCACATACAAAACCAAGGGTCTCTCTTCATTAGGAATTTCATCTGTAGTAGTAATGAACATGATATCATCTTCGCTCTTCTCAAATTCATCATCTATTGTTCCTTCATCAACAACATAGTAACACTTCTTTGGATATTTAGGCATGAACTTCTTATTCTTATACTTAGGATCTTTGTTAGGACATCTAGAAGCATTGTGACAAATCTTATTACATGCAAAACACTTCAAAGGAAATTTTCCTTCATAGTTACCAGATCCCTTAGGTAATCTCTTTGCAAGTAGGGTTTCAAGTTCTTCAAGTTCTCTTTCTTCCTTCTCAATTTTTTCCCATTCCTCATCATATCTACCAAGCTTAGATGAACTTTCACTAGAGTCATATCTTTTCTTATCCTTACAAATAGTAGCTTTGAATGTAGATTCAACTTTAGGAAATCTATCTCCAAATTCACTCATTTCAAAAGTAGCCAACTTACCAACTATTAGCTCTTTTTCTTGCAGAATCAATATGTAATGATAAATGCTTGACTCTTTGTTTCCCAATCCAGATTCATGCATGGAAAATGATAATTGACAAAGAAAATATTCCTTCTTCACTTTGGGCTCCACAAACCCAAGTGGGTGCACCTTCAACACATTACTAACTTTTAGCAAATCTGATAGTGGATCAAGGATCCATGATCCTTCTTCTTTTTGGTCACTTGGCTTAGGAAGGCTAACCTATTGATTCTCTCTTCAAGGAATCACTATAATGAATTGTATTCAACACAATTATCTAGACATGTATACATCAGACAATAAAAGTAAAGATTAATTTATATTTGATTGAATTAATGATAATGACTACTTATCAAAATCTGACCAGTGCCTAATCTATTGGGCCATAGAGTCACAAAAAAACATATATCCACCATAGACAATTTAATTGAAACACAGGTAAAACTTTAGATAAACTTCCTTACAGATTATCCTTTCATTCTCAAACCCATGTATCAAATTCTTGCATAAACCCTAACCCTTTGTAACTATTTGCAAGATTTAAACCCTCCTTGAAAGTAACTCACAAATAATGACACAGCTACCTTATAACCAGTACATTTAAAATGCCTTACAGATTAAACATACAAGAACTAAAAGTGAATGAAAAAAGACATTAGTGGTATCAAAATGAAGATTCTATTATATTTTATTAAAGATATCTTGACTTCAGTACATTCAAATTGAATCAAGACTTGAGCTTAGACCAATTCAGAAATCTACCTCGCAGCTTTTATTTTACCATCCTTTACAATATGTTACAACTTACTACTTATAACCAGCACTAGTCATCTTGGAATCCTTAAAGATCAAGGATGCAACAAGCTTCGGATGACTAGGCTAAAAGACAAAATTCAAGAATACAATAGGACAAAATAACAAGTGGATGGAAAAACCACTTTTGTTACAAGATATTCCAATAGATTCTTTATCTTATTGGCCACATGGTGATTACATTTTCCTTGTACTTGCTAGGGGACAGCCATCTAGAACTTGTTGCCTCTGATGCTAGTGATGTGTGATCTCCATCTTCAACTGCATCAACTACTTTGTTGGGCTTCATCATCCACTTGCATGTCTTCACCTTCACCTAGATCAACTATTATGTACTTTTCCTTCCAGGGAGTGTACACCTCATCACTTGGCCAAATGAAACCAAGGATCTCATCTTTTATGTTGTTGATCTCCTTCTAAGTGGCATGTGCCTTCTCAATCTCATTTGTCTAGAATGCAAAAAATGACCTAGCCTTTACCACTATCTCAATGGTCTGAGCAAAAAGCAGTGTACTCTCCAAGGTTAATATGTTGTTGGTTCTAACTGCTAGTGCTTCATTCATCTATCAGTGCCACAACATCTCATCTTTGATGTTTCCTTTCTTCCTAAAGAGGTTTGGGAACATCTCATATCTATCCTATGATTATTCCCTTTTTAAAGCCAGCACCTTTCTAACAACAATGTCTCTTGTGATATCCATATCCAAAAGTAATTTGACACATTGGTGGGTGCTAGTCAGGATTATGTCAACATCATTACTCTTCTTGCAAGTGGTGTGAAATAATTTTAACTCCTCTGCTTTCCCTTTCCACTTGCTCACCAACTGATCCAAATTGTCTTTGTTTTAATGATATTCATTTATAATGTTGACAATAATCTTACCTTGAGCATATATAGCAGAGGGTACTACTTCATGAGTACAATGCATAAGAGCACTGTGTATTTTATCTACATACTTCTGCTTCACCCATGCCTCTGCTTCTCTGAAGGCAATAGACTGCTCCACCCACTCTTTCTTTTGCCTTTCAAGTTCTTCTCTTGCAGCTTTGAGCATGGCCTTTTCTTGCTCAAGCTCTTTTAGTATGGTAGAAGTGGATGGTGCAGGGGAAGGAGGGTAGGTGATGATTGGACTTGATGAAGATGGTTGGTGGGGGTCCTATGAAATTATTCTTTGAGGCACCAATTGTACTATTTTCCTTCCTTCCAAGAATGCAATTCTATCATCCTTTTGTAGATATTTAACCCTCTCATCATTATATGCTTTCAGGAAAAATTCATATTTCTGGTTTAAGCTATCAAAAGCATCTTTTTTTCTTTTCAGCTACCTTCAAACTCAAATTAGCAGTTTGGAAAACAAGGTTAGATGCCTCCATACCTGAGGTATCAAATACTCTTTTGATGATGAGGCTTCTTGTATCCTCATTTGATCATCTTCATTCATTCTCTTTTTATCCTTCTTCTTTAAGGACCAAATTGCTAAAGCTGCATGTTCTTCACTAAACTGGGCACCAATTGATGTTCCAGTAGTGCTTAATGGTTTTTCTTCCTTTCTCACAGCATTGAAAACTATGGCATCAATCAAATCCCATTGGGGTAAGATGAGGATCCCCTTTTTCCTTACCAGTTCCCTGCCCTCTTTACGGTTAATCATGTCAAACTTAGTAATCATTTCCTATTTGACTTCTTTTTCAATGTCATCCTTGCTCTGATCCAGTTGGGATTCTTGCAACCTCTGGCACTTATCCTTAAACTCATCAATATGAAATCTCCATAGAAATTGAATGAAGGCCCTAACCCTAACAAAATTTTCATTTGAAAGAAACTCTTCACTGGTCTATTTGGTTACAGGGTCCAGCTCCTTTCCTGCAAAAATCTTCCACTATGAGATCCCAAGTTGTATGTCTAGGTGCCTCTGGCACTCCTTCTTGTAGCTCTTGTGTAGTGACAAAGACTTGGCCTATGTTTCCCATTTGGACCAATTGCTCAACAATAGCTTGGTCATCCATATGTAAAGGGGATTGGGAAGGAGAGTATAGCTCACTCTCTTGCTCTTTTCCCTCCATCTTTTATTTCTTGGGAGAGGGCATCTTTTGGGCACTGGCATCTGTTGGCCTCTTTCCTTTCTAATCAAAAGATTTATCAATCTTGGGCATGATAGTACTGTACCCTCTCCTTTTGTAAACCACATAGTTCCCAAGTGGGATTACCCTTCCTTGTGATAGTTTGCTCAGAATGGCCTTAGCCTTTTCTGGCTCAGCCTCCATTATTTTTTCTTTCTTCTCACTGAGAGTCTACATTATACCTTCAAATAATATCATCGGGGACTCAATCTTTTTGGCCCAAGGTAAAAATTCCTTCAAAGGACCATAGGATCTATCAAAATTGTGGACAAAGTCCAAAGACTTCTTGTACACCAGCCACTTTTCTTTCCTAACCTCCTGGTCACTCAAATCAAAAATATTTCTAAAAATATCCTCTAGGAAATTGAATTGGTGCTCTAGGGCCAAGCACTTGGTTCTCTTTCTGAACATGCCCATTATGAAGCCTTCATTGTCTACACACCTAGATACAAATGTTCCTAGATTCTAGGGCTCCAAATATTTGTCAAACTATGTCCATCCACCTTTTATTATGTTGAAATGGTGGGATCTTGTAAGTATAGGGAAAATACTTCCCTTTATTTTGCCTTTTAGGGCTTCTTCTTGTAATCCACCCAATTGTCTCAGAATTTTTGCAATTCCAATCTTCAAAGGCACTCTGTAGGGTAGAACATTGGGGGTTCCCCTAAATCCATAAACCCTTATCATTGTAGAAATAGGGTACAAAATCAAATATCCCCAATTGTGGGCAATTTTCAATTCTAGGGAAAACTCCATAGGTCTCAATAATTTCATCATATCTATATGGATCCTATCATTCTGTTTGCATAATAATGACTTAAGCCTCGCAGCAAAAACCCTATCAAAGTATACATAATTAGCTTCTTTTCTATCCCATGATAGATCAACACTCCACAATTGGACAGGAAAATCCTCATCATCTTGGAACTTAGTTAGGTTGATCTCTTCCTCAAAGATGTCAGCATTATTAAATAGAAACATGTGCATCATAAGAGAATACCACCCCATTGGTTTGAGTATGTTACTATATTGGATACCTATTAGACCTTCATGCATTTATTGATAAATATAAGAAGCATAGTCAAAACTACTGATAGGTGGGGATGTATAATCTAAGCCACCATGAGCATCATATGAACTAGCATTGTTGTTTCTTCATCCTCTCCTAAAACTAGGAACAAGGCACTATACATTTTCTTAGCCTTACTAGTGAAATAGTCCAATTTGAATGGTTCTAGTGTGTTAGGGCCCACAACAATAAAATCTCCTATCTTATTAAAGTACCCTTTCAGAGCCTCATTCTTGTAATATTCCCTCTGGGTCTGGTATATTTCCTTAAAGTAATTGATGTCAATATCATCCATTTGTATTGAGGTGTCACTTAATTTAAAAATTCTTCTGATCTCATCAACTGTGACAGTAAATAGCACATTTCCTTGTGTATCCCTTACAACCCTAGATACTCTGTCATAAGTGTTTGCTATCAAGGTGAACAAATTTGTATCCATCAACACCCTGGGTACTATCAATTTTCCCATGTCTAAGTCCCATATGTTACAATCTGGGGTAGGAGTGTTTCTTTGGCTGTAGGTAGTTCTAAACAAACTTAGACCATTTATACTAGTTTTGACATCTTTGGCCCACCTACCTCTATCATATAAACCCTCTCCTACTCTGAAGCAGGGATGTGTTGGAACTATTCTTTTAACCTGGGTTGCATCACCTGTGGACCCTTTTAATTGTTGTAGAAGGTCCTCCCTAACATTTCTTTTCTAATAATCTACCTCTCTAGAGAGTTAAATCCTAGGGTCCATTTTTGAATCTAGGGCTTTTTACTGAGACAGTATTCAGATTTAAATGATAATTCTGAAAGCTTTTCAAATTTTAAATCTTTACTGGAAGCCTAAATTTTACTGTATCAGAGAAGACTTACCCGTTCTACAATTTTGTCGCAAGGAGTTGAATATCACTGCAATTTTGTTCTTCCCTTGACTAATTCTTGTAAATTATGGCGACTTCAAGTTTAAATGATGAATTGTACTGCTTCAATCAAATCACTCTTTCACATTGAATTGAACTAAAGTGGCCACAGAATCTGCAATTAATTTTCCTGCTTCAAACTCGTGGCTTAACGGCTCACTGAAGCTCATTTTAATAACTTTGAATCTGGGTCATAGATCTCAAACAGCATCTCCTTCATCTGACGGTCCTCTTATTTTCCTAGAAACAACTATTCATTTGGGACACATGTCAGCATGACTTAATCACTTACATGATAGATGTAGTGCTTCTTTTCCTTAAGCAAGTAAGTCCACCATTAGATTCATCTTAACCTATCAGTAAGTTATTTCACCTTGAGTTTACTGACTTTGGCTACAACATCATCACCTGGGACACGTTTCAACATGGCGTAATGGCTTAATTGCTAGATCTTGATTACTTTTCCTTCAATCCATTAAGAAAACCGTCTGATCTTTTCACACTTTCAACCTTATTAACATGACTTTCACGTTGTATAGAACCCACCTTTTATGCCATGCATTGCCATGGCTTAATTGCTTATCTAGTAGATCTTGATTATGTTGTCTCTAAGCAATTAAGCTGACCATTGATTCTCTCTATATATGCTCTACCTTTAATCCTTCCTTTATGACCTTAGTCGGACCCACTAGGACATGTGGCATCATGGCTTAATGGCTTAGATAATAGATTTCAATTGGTTTGTCTTTAATCCATTAAGCAAGTCGTTAGATCTTCAGCAAGTTATCCAACCTTTAACCTGTGGTTAGCTTCACCTTTAGTGGAATACATGCCATCAAAAAGACATGCGTCAGCACCGCTTAATGGCTTAGACGCTAGATCTTGTGCATATTTGAGATAATCCATTAAGTCATCTATTGGATCAGAAACAAGTTGTCTATACTTTAATCATTGTCTGCTCAAAATACCCAGGTCCACCAACTGCCACATGTCAACACCGCTTAATCGCTTAGCTGATAGATGTCGATCATCTTGCCTTTAAGTGATTAAGCCAATCGTTAGATCTTTCTAAACTTTAATCTCTTTTTCCTGCCCATGACAGGACCCACACTGCTCCTTTTGACATGCATTAGCACCGCTTAATCGCTTACATGATAGATGTCATGCATCTTGGGATTAAGTGATTAAGTCTATCATTTGATGAAACAAGATCTACCCACTGATTACTTGAGAACCTTTATGACTATCGGACCCACCAAAGACATGTGGCATCATAGCTTAATGGCTTACATGATATATTTTGATCAGTTTGGGATTAAGCCATTAAGCGAGCCATCTAATTAAAAAAAAATTTCTCAACAAATAATGAATTTAATTAAAACATCAGCGGACTTTGAAATTAGGGAAAATATTGAGCCACGTCGTTAGGATCAACAACTTAACGAACAAGAACAACTTAAAAGGAACCCATTCGAGACATGAATTAAGTGATAAAGGTAACATGAAATTAGAATACATTTCGATGCTTAGGGTTTTTTATGACCAAATTTATACTAGGAGACATGAAACAAGGGTTTTTCAGCATTTCCAACTAGGTTGAGGAATAGAACAAACTTTGCAGAAGCATAAGAACAATTTTAACCAAGATTTTAAAACTTTGGATAACATGAATGATAGGAGACTTCAAAATCTTACAGGTCATACTCCAAAGAGGAAATATTACCAACAGTGGCTCTCTGAGGATTCTTAAATGCCAGATTATAGAAAGAACCATAGATCTCTGGGGAGGCAGACCACAAACCAGACTAACCTATTACTGGAAAAAAAACACACAACAGAAAGAAAACACACATGTACATATGATACATACTACTATGCATGGAATAGAAGAACTAATTGAAGAAATTTTTCAGGAATTGTCCATGCACTAGCAATTCTTGTTCTTCATCATCCAGATTCTTGAGGAAATAATGATCTTTTCCAAAAATCTGAGATATGACAAAAGGCCCCATCCATAGTGACTCAAATTTTTTGTGCTTTCCTTTGTCTTTAGCCCTGGTATTCCATTCCAATACAAAATCACCAGGCTAAAACTTTCTTTCATCTGCCCTTCTGTCAAAAAGATACTTCATTTTTTGTTGCAATTTGACATTTTCCCTCTGGCTTTCTCTCCTAACTTTATCCAATTCCACCAATTGAACCATTCTTTCTTCCATAGGTTCTGAGACTTCAATCTCTTCATCTTGGATGAACTTGTAAATTGGGAGCAAGTTATTAACAAGCATCCTTGATTGAACACCATAAGCCAACTCAAAAGGAGATTTTCCAGTGGCCTTTTTAACAGTGATCCTATCCAACCAAAGGGAAAGTTTCAATTTTACATGCCAAGCTCTTTTATTGCCTTCTAAGGTCTTGTTAAAAATTTGTAAGATACTCTTATTGTTGGACTCCACCTAACCATTGGCTTGAGGATGGTATGGGTATAAATAAGACAACAATTCCCATATCGGAGCAAAAATTAGTAAATTCTTCAAACCTAAAGCACATGGCATTATCCATCACCAACTTGAGGGGAACACCAAATCTTGTAATCACATTATCCATCAGAAAGTCAATGACCACAGTGCTTGTTTCTCTTTTATTTGGAATTGCCTCCACCCATTTTGTAAAATAATCAGTTACCAGCAGAATCCAGCTATGGCCTCCACTTGATTTCTCATCAAATTCTCCTATGAAGTCCATTCCCCACATAGAAAAGGGGGCCTCTACTACTATAGGGTTCAACGGTAATGCTCCTGAATACTTCATCTTGCTTGAGAATATTTGGCATGGCTCACATTTTCTGACCAAATTGTAAGCATCTTGGAACAAACTAGGCCAATAATATCCAGCTCTCAAAATTTTATGAGTTGTTGACCTAGCAGAATAGTGCCCTCCACACATTCCAGCATGGATTTCCTTCAACATCTTCTCTGATTGACCTTTGTCAAGACATAAAAGCAAGATCCCATCTCTATTTTTCCAAAATAAGTCACCGTGCAACAAAACATATTTTTGGGCTTGTAATCTTAAACTCCTCCTTTGGTTATCACTTAGGTTATCTAGACACTTAGAATTTTTTAGAAAATATACAATATTGGCATACCAGGGTTGCATTTCAATACTTGTTAAGAAATTCTCACTTGTATCAACATTGTTGACCTGGACCAAATCCAAATTTTCTTCTGTCATCAACTTTTCCAGTCCTAGTCCTCTCACCAACTTAGTGATATGGATGTCCAGATCAAACTCTTGAATTTTGTTTATCCATTTGCATCTTTTCCATGTTACTTCATTCTAAACAAAATGGTCCTTGACAGCCGCATGAGGAACATAAGCATTTACCTTTGCACATGCCAAATATGGATTGAAAGCCTTGACTACCTTTACCATAGCATAGGCTTGTTTCTCCATCAACTGATAGTTTAACTTAGCTAACTGCAATGACTTTCTGAAAAATGCAATGGGATGTTCAAATCCCTCACCATCCTTTTGCAATAGGACTGCTGCAATAGTATAGAAGGAAGCAAAAGTGAAAAAAGAGAAGGTCTTGGTGTAATCAGGGGACACAAGGACTGGTTCTTCTTGGATAGCTTGTTTTATTTTTTCAAAGGCTAACTGTGTCTCTTGTTCCCATTCAAACTTTACATTTTTCTTCAGCAATTTGACAATTGGCTTAACCATTTCTGCAAAGTTGGCAATAAATCTCCTAACAAAATTAATTTTCCCTAGAAATGATTATATACCTTTTAAATTCTTGGGAGCAAGTACCTTTTGAATGGCTTCAACTCTTTTAGGATCTATCCTTACTCCCTCTTTTGATACTATGTGTCCCAGAAGTTTCCCCTCAGTAATAGCAAAGTGACACTTTTTTTGGTTCAAAGACACCCCATATTCCAATGCTTTTATCATCGCTTTCTCCAAGTGGTTGCAATGATCCTCTTCCCTTTTTGAAAAATTTGTCAAATCATCTTCGTATACTACCATCAAAACATCTATAAGGTCTTTGAAAGCTACATCCATAGCCCTTTGAAAGGTTGCACCAGCATTTTTCAACCCAAATGGCATACGAGCATATACATAAGTGCCCCAGGGAGTAGTAAATATTGTTTTGAATTATTTATATTCTTTAACCAGCACTTGATTGTACCCTAAGAACCCATCCATCATAGACAACAAGTCACATCCAGTAACTTTATGTAGCAGACCTTCCATATTTGGTAGTCCATAGTTATCCTTTAGTGAGGCCACATTTAGGTTTGTAAAATCAACACATTGTCTTATGTCCCCATTCTTCTTTCTTACAGGGACTAAGTTAGAGACCCATGATGAATGTCTTATTGGCCGAATTATGATGACATGTAACTAATTGAATGTTGCATAATGTTAAGTTGAAGATGATGCAAGACATTAAATTAGTTAATGGTTTGTATTTTCATTGATGTCAACTTGATATCATCTATACGGTCATGTACATCATGCCAAAGACTTTAGATAATCAATGGAACAAAGATTATGCTTTTAGCAATGCATAAAATTCAAGTATTCACTAAGTGACAGAAAACACCAATGGAGTGCAACATCGATAAAGACAAAAAAAAATTCACAGTGATACCCGACGAGAAGAAGATAGAGTTTCTTGACGAAGAAAAATCACAGGATGCCCGACGAGCTGAAAATAGAGTTGCCCGATGAGAAAAATCCAATGATGCCAGATGGATGGAGATCCCAAAGCTTACTAGAGTTACACCGATGGAACTGGCAGTTGTCACCGATGACTAACTACAGAATTGACCGACAGAATAGAGAGTTCAGAAAATGACAAAATATCTAGCTGGCAGAGCTTAAGGATAGACTTAACTAGTTGTTTTATTTGTTTTATTCACCCAAAGTTAAGTAATTGATTTAAAGAAGATTTGTATAGTTTCCAAGAAGATAACTATGAGATAAATTAGGAGTTAAAGCTGTAAATTAGATTGGCTAGATTATTTTTCATTCCAAGAGCCAAGAATCAAGAATCAACAATCAAGAATAAAGGAATATCATGTCTATATAAGAGACAATCATAATTCATTTCTGCAATCACAAGAAATCACATACACGAAAGGGGATTGAATAGAAAGAGGATGCTAAAGAGAAACTGATGAAGGATAAATTCATACAGTCTTGATCAATCAAGTTGAAGGAGAGCTAAAGAATTCTACAGATACCGATGAACAATGAAGCACAACATCATAGAGCAAAAAATGTAGAGCACAAAGAGATGAATTGATACATTGATCAGAGAGGTATTGTACTTAAATAGATCTCAAAATATGCAATTCAAGTTGCATTAGAAATAGGTCATAGTGTTTCAGTTTAACCATTGAAGCATCAAATCTCTTAACAAAGTAGGACTTAACTGTCTTCTATAATTGAAGTATATCCTAACAGATTGCCAAAAAATTTTATCATGAAGATATCATTGAGTGCCTGATACTAACACATAGTCTAAGGAGGCTGATGTAGTTAGGTAGCACCAGATATGCCATATACCTATTGTTCCCATAGAGGTTGATCAATATTGGTAGCATATACATGCCAGATATCAAGTGATAGACTCATATTAAAATCCTCTAACAAGGTCACACCTAACAGTGTGTTTGTAACCTTTAATAGGGTTGGCTCCTA
>MU227963.1:1127691-1160837 GCA_018584345.1 Thuja plicata | reverse complement strand
GTGAAGGATCTTGTAAGAAGGTGTAAGAGGGTGTAAGAGTTTTGGGCCAATGAGACACTTTTGGAAAGTGTAAGAAGGTGTCATCATAGGTGTAAGAAACCTTGTTGGCACTAAATAAGGATTATTTAGAAAAGTGGATTTTTAGAAATTTGCTCACACATGTGTGAGCAAATAATTAGGACTAATTGTTGTAGGAATCAATAAATTAGTCTAATTAACCTTAGTTAATTAGTGAATAGGTTTATTTGGTGAGAGTGATGTGAGGTAGGGTAGGATCTAGGCTCAAATTATCTTAATCCAAATTAATTTGAATTAATTGTGGTTTAGTAGAATTTAAGTCATGTAAAGGAATAAATAAATTAAAAATTTATTTAAAGGGAATTAATGAGGGATAATGTATTAAATAATATTTAATACATTAAAATGGATAGTATTTAAATTAAATTCAAATACTTAGGAGAATGAATCATATTTAATTAAATAAATTTAATTAAATAGATAGAAGAATATAACAAATATAATTAATTAAAATTAACTATAATGTTATGGGAATATTAATTAAATTAATATAAGGACGATTTTGGATGTCTACACCTACAAGCTCAATTCCTTCATGACATGATAAGACATCACATTTGCAGCAGCTCCAGAACCAATCATGCAATTTTTTACCAAGAAACTATTTACCATTAAGGTGACATAGAATGGGTCAACAGATAATGGTTCTTGGGTAATTATATTTCCAATGCAAATGTTAGAAAATGATTTTTTCTTCTCTTTTCCTTTTACATGTGAACTGTCCACTCTACTATTATTTGGTGTCAAATGTGTTTTCTCTTGGTTTGGCATAGATACATCATCTATCCCTCTTAAAAGGGCCAAAGCAGCTTCTTTGTGCTCTTTTATTTTCAGCATCTCCATGAGTGGGATTGAGACTTTCATTTGAGTCAGAGCATGTTTCATGTCAAAAAGGGGCAATTCAGAGGATATATCACTCATCTTTTTCACTTTCTTATATTTCTCATTGGCTACTAGTTCCTCTTTTGCTTCTTCCCTTTCAGCATGATCAGAAGAAGGTCCTACTTGTTTCTCATGCTTATCATTTTTATTTTCCTTGACATGAGAATCCTCAGTAACTTGAGGTGAATCTTTTCTGACATAAACAAGGGCAGACTTGCCTTGAGCTGGTTGCACTGTTCTATTTGTCAGGTTGTATGCATTTCTTTCTTGATTAATTGCTTCAATAGTCAAAGCCCTCTTTTCCTCATCAGTGCGAGTCTTAAAATGAGAATGTGAGTTGTTACTTCCCACTATATTTATAGTTGTTTGTGAAACACTATCAATCTAATCACTTTGATAGGGTGGATTATGTGATTGATATTCAAGACAAGAATTATTTTTTGTACACAAATTATCAGAAGATGGCTCAATATTAGAGGACCATGGGTATGGTTTCTTTACTATGAACATATTGATGGCAGGGCCTTCTTGTTCTCTTTCTTTTGTTTGATCAAACAAAGCCTAGGCTACTACACATTGATAGGAAGAATGTGGCATATTAAAAGCATCACACCAGGGAGTGTTCTCAACATAGTTGGCACTGTTCCATTTTAGGGGATCTGGGGTTTCTTTGGCTTTTGGGTTATCTTGTCCATTAGGGACTGGTTTTCCATTGTTTCAATTTGTTTTATAAGGTTAATCTCTCAGGTTAGGTTGTTTATCAAATCTTTGGTTAGTGTACTTATTATCATGGTACCCTCCTCTATCATTTTTATCCATTTTGGCAGCAAGGTCTTTCACTGCACTTACTAGTTTGTCTATTGTATCATCTTCTTTGACATTTTTGTTGGTTGGTCACTTTTCCTTCCAAAGTTTATTGTCTTCCCTCTTCCCCAATTTTATTGATGCTCTCCTATTACTTTCAATATCAATAGCTATCTTATAAGCATCCCTCAAAGTAGTGGGGTTCTTATCTCTGACTAAGTAGGAAATTTTTCCATTAGCAGCATTGATATAGGTAGTAAGACATACTTCCTCATCTAACCTCAAGATTTGAAAAATTTTATTCGTGGTCTTCTGAAATCTAATATTAAAATCAGCCATACTTTCATTGGGGAACTTTTTAATGTTATTGAATTCATTTAACATTTATCCATAATTTACATGTTCTCTATATTGTTCCCTAAAATACTTTACAAATTCATCCCAAGAAGCAATACCATCATTTGGTAAATTTTTGAACCAATCCCTAGCATCTTCTATTAATTATTGAACAAAAAGCTTCATAATGACATCCTCATTTTCAATTTCAAAGTCAATTATCTTATCACTAAAATCTTTTAGGTGTTCTTCACAAGTAACAACATTATTTCCTGTGAACTTGGGGATTTTATCTCTTACCTCATTGGGGATCACATTAGGGTGATCATTAATGCCTTCAAAGAAGAGAGCTTTGTAACTGTTCATATAGACAAGTCTCCTTTGGAAATTTCCAAGCACATTGTTGTCACCTAGTCTAGTGGAACCTCCTTGATTTTGAATAGGTGGGGGAACACTTTGTTTGAGGTTGCAGACTTGAATGCTTGGGCCAGGACCAACAAGCTGAGCATTTGTACTTGAGCCAGAAATTTTAGCATTTGAATTCAAACTAGAAGGTTGCACTTTAGGATCAACCCCCTGGTTATTTGGGATCGGGCCAGCAGATTGCTTTTGTGGCTATGTCCCATGATCAACTGGCATAGAACTACTTGCAGAAGTGTTAGTAGTAGAATGTAGAAAAGCTATCGTCATTCTCATATCGGCTACAACAACCTCTAATTATAATTTCTCTAGTTGTTTGGCAAGGTCCTCTTTGGCTTTTCTAGCTTTTTCAAGCTCAATATCAACTTGAGAAATTCCTACAGGGATGGTCAAGTTTTTCTTAGGCTCCTCTATAGTCACACCAACAACCTTTTTCTTACCTTTGTTGGGAACCTCCTTTGTATTTGTCTTAAGCTTTTCATTTTTCTCAATCTCATATGGGAACAGTTGTCTGATGATAGGCCCTTCCTTCTCAAATTCATCCTTGTTAGGATTCGAGATTTTATTTGGGGCTTTGTTCCTTAAATCATCAAGGTTACCGAACAATTCTAGATTCAAACCTTTAACCTCTTGACTTAGGATTTTAGCCTTGAGGTCATTCCTTCTAGTCTCAACTAAGAGCTCTTCTCTTTCCACTAGTAATTCATATAGCTTTTGTCCATGTTTCTTCTTTGCTTCAGCTATTTCCTTTTCTTGTTTTTCTTTCTCCTTCTTAAAGCCATAACCTCATCTTTCAATTTATCAGAATCATATGAAGTTTTTTCAGCAGCAGAGGTCTCTTCTGGTGGAGAAAGATTTTCTTCTGCAGGGAAGAAACCTATATCAGTATTTTCTCCATCCCTAAAGGGATCATAATTCGCATTATCTCTATAAGTGTCAATTGGTTCCATGGGTCCTGCATCTTCAAATGAAGATGACTTTCTTTCTAGAGATGGGGTCTTCATCCTTCCCTTAGAGGTATGTTGGGAATCATGTTTGGATGTACCTCTTTTGGACCATTATTTTCTTTGGGTTGTATAGAGCTCTTCTCCAACATCCTTTTCAGGATTTTCTCTAAAATAGGATCTAGTATTTCTTTGTCTACTCATCTTTCAGAATAGACAAATATATTCAACACATTTGATGTGCAATACTCGAGTACACAGAGGTTAGAGTCACCACCTCTTTTCAAAGGACAAGTATATAAAGATTGAGAACCTTGTCCTAACTCAGGTTTTTTTTTATACAAACAAGTCCAAACGAAACTTAGAAACAAAGTTTCTTGATACTTCCACACCTGGTAATTTCAGGAAAATGATTCTCCACTGTCTGTATTACTATAAATCTTTTCCATCCAGTGGATTTTATTTGAAAAACAAATGTCAAATTAGGTTAGAAGCTTTACAATCACCATTCACTCCATTTGAGATAAGATCTGTATCATTTTCAGGACCAAGACCTTCAAATAGTGTGCAACGATAGATAAGCAAAAAAAACTTGCTTTAATGATTATGAGGAACAATAGACTTATTCTCAATATTGCAAGGACTAAATCTTTCATGAACATGACCCTAAAACATTAAAATATCTGTAGTAGAGTCGCCAGTTTGTTAGCTCTTTTTCTTGAAGAATCAATATGTAATGATAAATGCTTGACTCTTTGTTTTCCAAACCAGATTCATGCAGGGAAAAGGCTAATTGATGAGGAAAAGATTCCTTCTTCACTTTGCGCTCCACAAACCCAGGTGGGTGCACCTTCAACAGATTACTAACTTTCAGCAAATCTGACAGTGGATCAAGGATCCATGATCCTTCTTCTTTTTGGCCACTTGGCTTGGGAAGGCTAACCTATTGATTCTCTCTTCAAGGAATCACTACAATGAGTTGTATTCAACATAATTATCTAGACATGTATAGATCAGAAAATAAAAGTAAAAATTGATTTATATTTGATTGAATTGATGATAATAACTACTTATCAAAATCTGACCAGTGCCTAATCCATTGGGCCATAGAGTCACAACAAAACATATATCCACCATAGAAAATTTAATTGAAACACAAGTAAAAATTTAGATAAACTTCCTTATAGATTATCCTTTCATTCTCAAACCCCTGTATCAAATTCTTGCATAAACACTAACCCTCTATAACTATTTGCAAGATTTAAACCCTCCTTGAAAGCAACTCACAAATAATGACACGGCTACCTTATAACTAGTACATTTAAAATGCCTTACAGATTAAACATACAAGAACTAAAAGTGAATGCAAAAAGACATCAGAGGTATCAAAATGGAGATTCCATTGTATTTTATTAAAGATATCTTGACTTCAGTAAATTCAAATTGACTCAAGACTTGAACTTAGACCAATTCAAAAATCTGCCTCGTAGCTTTTATTTTACCATCCTTTATAATATGTTACAACTTACTACTTATAGCCAGCACTAGTCATCTTGGAATCCTTAAAGATCAAGGATGCAACAAGCTTCAGATGACTAGTCTAAAAGAAAAAATTCAAGAATAAAATAGGAAAAAATAATAAGTGGATAGAAAAACCACTTTTGTTACAAGATATTCCAATAGATTATTTGTCCTATTGGCCACATGGTGATTGCATTTTCCTTGTACTTGCTAGGGGATAGCGATCTAGAACTCGTTGCCTCTGATGCTAGTGATGTGTGATCTCCATCTTCAACTGCATCAACTGCTCTATTGGGCTTTGTCATTCACTTGCATATCTTCACCTTCACCCGGATCAACTATTGTGTACTTGTCCTTTAAGGAAGTGTACACCTTATCACTTGGCCAAATGAAACCAAGGATCTCATCTTTTCTGTTGTTGATCTCCTTCCAAGTGGCATGTGCCTTCTCAATCTCATATGTCCAGAATGCAAAAAATGACCTAGCCTTGCCCACTATCTCAATGGTCTGAGCAAAAAGTAGTGTAATCTCCAAGGTTAATATGTTGTTGGTTCTAACTGCTAGTGCTTCATTCATCTGTCGGTGCCACAACATCTCATCTTTGATGTTTCCATTCTTCCTAAAGAGGTTTGGGAACATCTCATATATGTCCTTTGAATATTCCCTTTTTAAAGCCAGCACCTTTCTAACAATAATGTCTCTCTTGATATCCATATTCAAAAGTAATTTGACACATTTGTGGGTCCCAGTCAGAACTATGTCAACATCATTACTCTTTTTGCAAGTGGTGTGAAAGAATTTTAACTCCTCTACTTTCCCTTTCCACTTTCTCACCAACTAATCCAAATTGTCTTTGTTTTCATGATATTCATTTATAATGTTGACAATAATCTTACCTTGAGCATATAGGGAAGAGGGTACTACTTCATGAGTACAATGCATAAGAGCACTGTGTATTTTATCTGCATACTTCTGCTTCACCCATGCCTCTACTTCTCTAAAGGCTGTAGACTGCTCCACCCACTCTTTCTTCTTCCTTTCAAGTTCTTCTCTTGCAACTTTGAGCATGGCCTTTTCTTTCTCAAGCTCTTCTAGTGTGGTAGAAGTGGATGGTGCAGGGGAAGGAGGGTAGGTGATGATTGGACTTGATGAAGATGGATGGTGGGGGTCTTGTGCAATTTTTATTTGAGGCACCAATTTTATTGTTTTCCTTCCTTCTAAGAATACAATTCTATCATCCTTTTTTAGAGATTTAACCCTCTAATCATCATATGCTTTCAGGACAAGTTCATATTTCTGGTTTAAGCTATCAAAAGCATCTTTTTTCTTTTCATCTACCTTCAAACTCAAATTAGTAGTTTGGAAAAAAAGGTTAGGGATTCTTCTTGTAATCCACCCAATTGTCTCAGAATTTCTGCAATACCAATCTTTAAAGGCACTCTATAGGGCAGAACATTGGGGGTTCCCCTGAATCCATAAACCCTTATCACTATAGAAATAGGGTACAAAATCAAATCTCCCCAATTATGGGCAATTTTCAATTCTAGGGAAAAATCCATAGGTCTCAATAATTTCATCATATCTGTATGGATCCTATCATTCTGTTTGCATAATAATAACTTAAGCCTAGCAGAAAAAACCCTGTCAAAGTATACATAACTGGATTCTTTTCTATCCCATGATAGATCAACACTCCACAATTGGATAGGCAAATCCTCATCATCTTGGAACTTAGTTAGGTCCATCTCTTCCTCAATGATGTCAGCACTATTAAATAGAAACATGTGCATCATAAGAGAATACCACCCCATTGGTTGTAGTATGTTACTATCTTGGATACCTATTAGACCTTCATGCATTTATTGAGCAATATATGAAGCATATTAAAAAACTACTGATAGGTGGGGATGTAGAATCTAAACCACCATGAGCATCATATGAACAAGCATTGTTGTTTCTTCATCCTCTCCTAAAACTAGGTACAGGGCACTATACATTTTCTTAGACTTACCATTGAAATAGTCCAATTTGAATGGTTCTAGTGTGTTAGGGCCCACAACAATCAAATCCCCTATCTTATTAAAGTGCCCTTTTAGAGCCTCATTCCTATAATATTCCCTCTGGGTCTGGTATACTTCCTTAAATTAATTGAAGTAAATATCATCCATTTGTATTGAGGTGTCACTTAATTTAAAAATTCTTCTGATCTCATCGGCTGTGACAGTCAATAGCATGTTTCCCTGTGTATCCCTTACAACCCTGGATACTATGTCATAAGTGTTGGCTATCAGGGTGAACAAATCTGTATCCATGAACACACCGGGTACTATCAATTTTCCCATGTCTAAGTCCCATATGCTACAATCTAGGGTAGGAGCGTTTCTTTGGCTATAGGTAGTTCTAAACAAACTTAGACCATTTATATTAGTTTTGACATATTTGGCCCACCTACCCATGTCCTATAAACCCTCTCCTACTCTGAAGTGGGGATGTGTTGGAACTATTCTTTTAACCTGGGTTGCATCACCTATGGACACTTTTAATTATTGCAGAAGGTCCTCCCTAGCATTTCTTTTCTTATAATCTACCTCTCTAGAGAGTATCCTAGGGGCCATTTTTGAATCTAGGGCTTTTTACTGAGACAATATTCAGATTTAAACAAGAATTCTGAAAACTTTTCAAATTTCAAATCTTTACTGGAAGCCTGAATTTTACTATATCAGAGAAGACTTACCCATTCTACAATTCTGTCGCAAGGAACAGAATATCGCTGCAATTTTGTTCTTCGCTTGAATGATTCTGGTAAATTATGGCAACTTCAAGTTTAAATGATGAATTATACTACTTCAATCAAATCATTCTTTCACATTGAATTGGATTGAAGTGGCCACATGTTCTATAATCAATTTTCCTTCTTCAAACTCGTGGCTTAACGGCTCATAGAAACTCATTTTAATAACTTTGAATATTGGTCATAGATCTCAAACAGTATCTCCTTCATCTGACGATTCTCTTATTTTCCCAGAAATAATTGTTCATTCGGGACACGTGTCAGCATGACTTAATCGCTTACATGATAGATGGCGTGCTTCTTTTCCTTAAGTGATTAAGTCCACTATTAGATTCATCTTAACCTATCTATAAGTTATTTCACCATGATTTTACTAATTGTGGCTGCAACATCATCACCTAGGACACCCGTCAACATAGCTTAATGGCTTAATCACTAGATCTTGATTACTTTTCCTTTAAGCCATTAAGCAAACCATCTAATCTTTTCACACTTCCAACCTTATTAGCATGAATTCTATGTTGTACAGGACCCACCTTTTATAGCACATGTCACCATGGCTTAATCGCTTATCCATTAGATCTCGATTACTTTTCCTCTAAGCGATTAAGCCAACCGTTGATTCTTTTTGTATATGCTCTACTTTTAATCCTTCCTTTACGACCTCAGCCAGACCCACTAGGACACATGGTGTTACAGCTTAATGGCTTAGATGATATATTTTGATTGTTTTTTCTTTAAGCCATTAAGCAAGCCATTAGATCTTAATCAAGTTCTCCAACCTTTAACCTGCGGTCAGCTTCACCTTTAGTGGAATACACGCCATAAACTGGACACACGTCAGCACCACTTAATGTCTTAGACACTAGATCTTGCACATCTTTGAGATAAGCCATTAAGTCATCTGTTGGATCAGAAACAATTTGTCTATACTTTAATCATCGCCTGCTTAGAATACCCGGGTCCACCAACTACCACATGTCAACACAGCTTAATCACTTAGCTGATAGATGTTGATCATCTTGCCTTTAAGTGATTAATCCAACAGTTAGATATTTCTAAACTTTAATCTCTTTTCTCTGCCCACGACAGGACCCACACCACTCCTTTTGACACACTCGGCACCGCTTAATCACTTACATGATAGATGTCGTACATCTTGGGATTAAGCGATTAAGTCTACCATTCGATGAAACAAGATTTGCCCACTGATTTACTAAGAACCTTTACGACTATCAGACCCACTAAAGACATGTGGCATCATGGCTTAATGGCTTACATGTTAGATTTTGATCAGTTTGGGATTAATCCATTAAGCGATTCGTCCGATTAAAACAAATTTGCTTGACAGATAATGAATTTAATTAAAACATCAGTGGAATTTGAACTTAGGGAAAATATTGGACCACACCATTAGGATCGACAACTTAACAAACAAGAACACCTTACAAGGAACCCATTCGAGACATGACTTAAGTGATAAAGGTAACATGAAATTAGAAGACATTTCGATGCTTAGGGTTTTTTATGACCAAAGTTATACTAGGAGACATGAAACAAGGGTTTTTCAGCATTTCCAACTAGGTTGAGGGATAGAACAAACTTTGCAGAAGCATAAGAACAATTTTAACCATGATTCTAAACCTTTGGATAACATGAATGACTAGAGACTTCAAAATTTTATAGGGCATACTCCAAATAGGAAATATTATAAACACCAACCAATGTATCTCTTGTCATACTAGTCACAGTCTTGATCTCTTCAATAACAACCTTGATTGTAAGTAGGAGGCAAAGATCTCAGGATCTTAGAAATAATTTCATTCTCATCCAATGTTCCACCAATGCATCTGATTCCACAAACAAGTTCAGTGATCTTGTTCACATTGGTAGTAATGTTCTCATCTTCTCTCATCCTATATGTTTCATATTTCCCTTTTAGACTTTGTAACTTGGCTTGCTTCACAAAGTCATATCCTTCATATAATGTCTCCAACTTTATCCATACTTCATGTGCAGTCTCTAATCCCAAAATATTTGTATACTCGACATTTGATATGGCACTTTTTGAAGCTTCTTTTTCTCTCATATTAATGTTGAATTGTTTCTTCTCATCAGCAGTCACAGTAGCAAGACCCGTAGGAGGCCTATAATATTTATTTGTAACAACTCAATGTTCTTCACTAAGACACCTAAAGTGTGTAATCATTTAGTCCTTCCATATAGTATAATTTGATCCTTTAAATCTTAGACTATCCTTCTTAAAGTTCATTATGTCGGATCTCCTCAAATGGTCAAGCTTCTCAAAGAGGACACTAGTTTTGATATCAATTGTTAGACCTTAGGATAGCACACACAACTGAGAGGGGGGTGAATCAGTTGTGCCACAATAACTACAAACTTTAATCAACTTATAAACTTTAATCTCATATCTAAATGATAAACATGTAAGCAAGATCTTAACACAGTAAAAAACACATAACACCAAGATTTTTGACATGGAAACCCTATTAGGGGAGAAACCACGGTGGAGAGGGAACCCACAAGATGAGTACACTCTATTAAAAGTAGTGTACCATGTTAGGAGTATTACAAAGGGGAATTCACATGCATTTAGGTACACTACCTAGATCATACTGCTCAAATACAACAAGAATCTCAGTCCCCATGAAAGCACAGTACCTTACAACAATATTTGATCATAAATCATAGAGGACATACAGTCCAATATCATGAACTAACAAACAATATTTGTGATATGCCAAAATAGTTCCAATGAAGTAAAAAAAATCTCTACCTCAATTACATATTTCCTCATACCTCTTCTCTTCAGCATCATGCACTATCTCCACTCTCTCATATTTTCACAATTATAAATGATTACATATATATTACATCAATTTATCCCAACTAGGTCAGGCAGAGACCTAATTAAAAAACATTAATACATTACAACTCAATATTTAATGCAATCCATTGAATGTTGTCTAAGACATATCAACGATCCATAAAAACATCTCTAACATGCTCTAGATCTGTAGATCACACCTCAAACCTTTGCAACACACTACATCACCAAGTCGGCCAAGAACTCATAAGAACATCAACATGCCACATAAAATTCATCAAATCCAATCACATAATCCAATGTGATCCAACAACACAAATAAGACATGATCAAGAAGCATCAAAAAATAACATGAAGTACCAAGACATCAACATGAACATCTCTACCATAGAATTCATTCACTTCTCTGTATTGTTCATCAGGAACATTAATCAGCAACCATTGTTATAAAAGAAAATTATCTTTCAAGCATCCAAATCATGAACCACTTGAGCTGAGGACACACATCCATGTCTTGAACTCATCACCAAGTTAGCAACAAGGAATGTTGCATAACCGATCCAAATACTGAAATTTTATCACATACTGAATAACTAAAATAGAAGTCTCGATAAATCCATCATGACTCTCTCAAATTAGCATCCAAACCTCTGGCACTTGAACAATATCAAGTACATACATCCTAGAACACAATGGTATGATCGCAACATCAGATCTTCTGGACAATAGTTGTACCACAAAAATCATCTTACTAATCATACCAGGAACATTATCTCCAATAGTAAGAATATGTTGACATCAATGAAAAAACATTAATGCCAACATATGTATGCACAATTTGAACAACATCTCAACAATATCCAACAATAGTATCCCTATGTATAAGTGTAATTGTGATCCTTATGTTTATAATATATATTTAAATTGATGTTCAATGATTACTATATACTCCATAATCACGTGACAAACATGTTTTCCTACAACAAGCTAGATGGATCAAAAAAGAGGTCAACGCATGTGGGATATCAAACTAAACCTATAATAAAATAAACCCGTATCCCATAACAAATTGAATCAAACCCATAAGCTAAGTTATACCCTATCCATAAAACTGAACCAAACTTAAACCCTAACCCAAACCCAAATTGAATACTATATAAAATTGAACCCTAACCTTATAAAAAAATTTAAACAAAACCCTGATTCAAATTGAAACCTAAACCTTAATCTAATTAGACATTAATCCTAACTGTACCATGACCTTAAACTATATTAAATCCAAATCCTAAATCAAATTGAATCCTAAACCTACACTAAATTATATTGAACCCTAATCGTAACACTAATCTAAGTTAAAATATAACACTAAACCTTATTAAACTCCAATTCTAATACTAAACCAAATTAAAATCCAACTATAAAACTAAACCAAATCAAACCCTAACCCTACAACATATTAAATCTAAATTCTAAGTCATAGTGGATCGTAAACCAAACACAAAACCAAATTGAACCCAAACTCTTCAATTGGGAAAAATAATAAACCCCAACCATAAACCAATATATATTGTAATGTCAATACTAAACCAAAATTAAATCCTAATTAAATCTAATTAGGTGTTAAAACATACTTGAGAACTCTAACTGCAACCCTAGCCCTCATACTAAATGAAATTGAACCCTTATTGTAAACATATATAAAACCTTATCCTAACCCTACCAGATTGAATCCATCCTTTAAACCAAATTAAACTCAAACTCTTTGATTAGGCAAAATAAAATGCCAACCCTAAAATTAAACCCAATTAAAATATAACTTTAATACTAACTGAATATGAAACCAAATTAAACCCCATTTATAAACTAGTATATATCGTAATACTAATACTATGTAGTTTGTAAACACAAACCTGCATGAAATATTAGCTTAACATACTTTTTCAATTAAATTTGAAAGATCTAACTAGGTTAATCAATTTTGAAAGTGAAAGAAATTTAAGAGTTTCTCATGGATCTCTAGCTAGAAGGACTAAATGAATTCTCTCGGCTACAAAGCATTCTAAAGTGACAACCCCTAGAATGAGAATTGTGCTAATAATGATGAAAATATGGATTTAAGATGCAAATGTATGCAAATTAAGATGAAATTTCCTATTATATGCTCAAAATCTATGTAAAAATGGATGGATTTTCCATTATAACGATACTACTTAAGAATTCTTCAATGTTAAATTCTCAATTCAATATGTAATTAAATGTGGATTCTTACTCTAATGTGAATTGGTAAGTTTACACTAAGAAGATCCTCCTATTTATAGGAATTCCCAAGGGTAGGGGGTGATTTTGATTAACCAAGGTCAAAGTAGGGTTGAGGTCAAGGTTTAGTGATGAGTTTCAAATAGGGGGACAAGGTGAAAAAAGGAGTGGTGAGGATAGCAAAGCCTAAATGAGTGGCAAGGATAGAAAAGTTTTGAGTGATCCATGTGCTCTCAATCCTTTCTTCTCATTCGCTATTTTATTTCTTGTCCCCTTTGTTAAAAGCAATTAGGATTTAATTAATTCAACAAATCTAATTAAATTATCCATGTAAGGGGATTTGATGGGTTACATTTGATTTATGTAATTAAACTATATAACTAATTGATTTAATCAATTACAGAGTTTAATTAATCCCTTTTGGCTTAAATTTAATTAATTAATGGCTTTGTTAATTATTCCATTATTGTGGTTGACCATATTGATTTTGGTTGACCAATTTAGGGTTTCTACATACTAAACCAAAATTAAACCCTAATTAAATCTAATTAAGTGCTAAACTATACTTGAGAACTCTAAATATAACCCTAAACCTCACACTAAATGAAATTGAGCCCTTATTATAAACACATATAAACCTTATCCTAACCCTACCGGATTGAATCCATCCCTTAAACCAAATTGAACCCTCATACTAACATTAGACCAAATTGAACCCCAACACTAAAATAAATTGAACCCTAAGCCTAATCCTATTGCAATATTAAACTAAATTGAACCCTAAATAAATTAGAGATAAATTCTAAACCAAATTAAATGATAACCATAGAGCTAATTGAACATTAAATCAAATTAAACCCTAATCATAAACTAAGTTATACCTATCCATAAAACTAACCAAATTTAAACCTTGACCCAACCTCAAACTAAACACTATAGCAAATTGAACCCTAGCCTTATACTAAATTTTAAAAATATCCATATTCAAATTGAACCCTGAACCTAAATCTAAGTGGACAGTAAGACAAATTGAGCCCTAACCTTAAAATAAATTAAATCCAAATACTAAATCAAATTGAATCCTAAACCTACACTAAACCATATTGAACCCTAATAGTTACACTAATTCAAGTTAAAGTATAACACTAAACCTTATTAAACCCCAATTCTAATACTAAGCAAAATAAAAATCCAACTATAAAACTAAACCAAATCAAACCCTAACCCTACAATATATTAAATCAAAATTCTAAATCAAATTGGATTGTAAACCTAATACAAAACCAAATTGAACCCAAACTCTTAAATTAGGCTAAATACAATGCCAACTATAAAACTAAACTAGATTGAACCCTCATACTAACATTAAACCAAATCGAACCAAAAAACTAAAATAAATTGAACCCTAAGCCTAATCCTAAATCCTAATTGAATATTAAACTAAATTTAACCCTTAACCTAAACTAAATTAAACCCAAATCCTAAACTAACTCAAACCCTAACAATGACACTAAACCTAATTTAATAAAAACCTTGAAACTAATTGAACACTAAACCATATTGAACAATAACCCTAAAGAAAATTTAACGGTAAATCAAATTCAACAATTGTTCTAAAATAAATTATACCCTAACACTAACACTAAACCAAATTGAACGTTAACCCTAATATCAAACTAAATTGAATTGTAACTCTAAACCTAATCAAACATAAAAACAAATAGAAGCCTAAACCTAATACTAAACCAAATTGAACCTAATCATGAATGTAAATGTTGGATGATATCAGATTTGGATACTATTCATGTTGTTGATATTCATGTTTTGTCACTGATGTCAACATATGTTTTTGTGAAGAAGACGGACTGGTTACTTAACTGGAAAAAGTGTACGGACACTATACGGTTGTTTCAGATTGATCAAAGTTGGTTACATGAAGAAAGATTTTTTTTTACCTTATCCCTAAGGTCTCTTGGATTTATCTTACATATTGAGGATGTTACAGTTGATTTAGTGAAGACTGGTTTCAGGACTATAACTGTGATTCTTGACAGAGCAGGTCTCTGTGTTCTAGGTATATCTTACTGGTGAAGATATTTTAGGTGATGCGAGCTTACTGAGTGCCAGAGGACATATTGAGGAACATTGGGTATTGATTGATTGGTGTGATCATTCTGGTGATGTCAATTGTGCATGTATTCTAGAGGAGACCTATTTGGTGGTCGACTTCAAACATGTAGCATGTAATATGAATTTTGAGTGTGGATTGTGGATCTAGGAGTATAACTGGTGGATTGTATTTGATGTTTAATTGTTATAGGTACCATGTGTATCTTAGAAAGGGATTAAATAATTATTTGTATATTGGGAAAGCCTAATTGGATGACCTAATTAATTATTTGTGTATTAGGAAAGATTAACTGACCGACCTAATAAATTATTGTAATAGGGTATATATGAGTGATCTTTGTTTTTAGAAAAGATGTGGTAGTGGAAGAGATTGAAAAGGAAGAGAAGTGAAATTTGTGAGCCTCGTTTGGCTGCTGGATGTAGAGCAGAGTTTGTGACAAGAGTACTTCATTGGAACTGACCAAGAAAAGATAGTTATTATCAGGAAGTTCACTGGATTGTATATTCCTATATACACTTCTTTGGATTGTGAATCCTTGAGGGTGGCTTTAACCTTCTTTAGGCAGTGAGCCTTCTAATTTTCTTGACTCCTAACAGGGACTATGTACTGTAATGTTGTAATAAGCTCCTAAGAGGGATAAATATTTTAACAGGGATACTATATTCTCATTACATTATTTGTGGGTTCTAATTCCCACCGGGTTTTTACCTTAATAGGGTTTCCTCGACAACAAGTATTATGTTTTTGTGTTACCATTTACTGTGTTATCATTTGCATTGTAGTTTTGGTTTATAAAGTTTAAATTTTAATAATCTATATTACAATTGACTCACCCCCCCCCCTCTCAGTTATCTTGTGGACTATTATTCCTAACAATTGGTATCAGAGCTACTGGTCCTTAGAGAGAAAGCTTAAAAGCTTGAGGTGATCCTAAAGATGAGTTACTACAGGAAGGATAGTCCAAAATTTGATCCTAAAAAACTTTGACAGTCAGAAGAACAAGATGAGAACACATTTGCTATGTTTGGGACTTGAATACTGGATGATCACAAAGAAGAATGAAAAGATAGTGACTGAGGATGAGCTCGAGAAGGCTACTGAAGATGAAAAGAAGTTATTTTCATGTAATATGGTTGCAAGTGAATTATTGATCAACACACTTTCTAGAGGTGAATTCACTGAAGTAAAAGACTTGGATTTTGCACATGAGATGTGGACAAGATTGGAGGCACTATATGAAGGAGATAAGTTTACAAAATAGGCCAAGCTACAAAACTAGAAGAAAAATATGGAATCACTAAAGATGAGAGAAGATGAGAACATTAGGGCATATGGATAGAGAAAATTATTGAAGTGGTTACTGGTATTAGAAACTTTGGAGGTACTTACAGTGAGGAAGAAGTGATTTCAAAGATACTCATATATTTGACACCTGCATATAGAACCAAAGTACAAGATATAGAGGAGATTATACCTTTGACACCGAACTTCACTAAAGAGATGTTGATTGGAAAACTAACTACTTTTGAGGTCGCAGAATTGGGAGATACTTTACCTAAAGTTGAGTCAGCATTCAAGGAAACTATGCATAAGAACAAAAGGACCTTATTAGGAATTGTGAGCACCAACAATGGTGACCTAGGAGAAGAGCTTGGAGACTATGGTGAGGAATGGGAATAGATACAGGAGAAAGAAAGAAAGCTAGATGAAGTGGTAGCATTAATCACTAGAAGAGAGAAGAGAGGTAAGGGTAAATTTGAAGGAAAATTACCTTTGAAATGTTTTTCATGTAACAAGATTGGTCATTTTTCATCTAGATGTCCTACAAGGGTTCCTAAGCATAAACCTAAGTTTTACAAATCAAAGTATCCAAAAGAAAAGGAATTTTATTATGATAGTGAGTGTGTTTCTGATGATGATGGTGACTATGATTAAATTGGATATATTTCTATAAAGGATGATGAACCTATACACGAGGAAAAAGCCTTAGTATCTCATGTTGAAAAGAAATTTGAATGGGTTATAGATAGTGGTTGTTCACATCATATGACTAGAGATAAAAATAAATTTGTAAAATTGAAGAGATATGATGGTGGTGCTATTAGATTTGGTGATAATACTCCTTAACTTATCATTGGATTTGGATCTATTTCTTTGGATGGAAAGATTAATACTGACAATGTATTACTTGTTGATGGACTTAAGCATAATATGTTGAGTGTTGGACAGTTAGTGGATAGAGGTTATCAGTTGAAATTCATTAATGGAAAATGCTCTATCAGAAGTAAATCAGGAGATTTTATCACATCTGGTACTAAATCTAGAGGTAATGTATTTGAATTGAATACATATGAAGCTTCTTGTTTTATTGCAAAGTTTTATGACAATTGGCTATGGCATAGAAGATTTTGTCATGTTAACTTTGATAACATTATGAAGGAAAGTATGACTAATGTTGTAAGAGATCTACCTAAAATTGTAAAGCCATCTAACACTATGTGTAGAGAGTGTGTTATGGGGAAGCAGACCAAAAGCAATTTTTAAATAAAATCTTATTCAGCAAAAGGGAAGTTGGATCTGGTGCATACTGATCTATGTGGTCCTACAAGAACAAGATCATATTATGGTGAAAAGTTCAGTGTACTTTATGTTGTGATATGGATTGCAATATTTGTGTTTTCTATTGTGATGAGGGTTGTATTTCTTAGAGTGAATTTTGAATCCTTCAATGAATTGTTGGATAATATCATTTTTGGAGGCAATGATAAGATGAGTAAGAAGTTCTCTAAAGAAATAGAAAATGAATTTGAGATGTCAATGATTGGTGAAATGAAATTTTTTCTTGGTTTTCAAATTAATCAGAGTAAGAATGGGATTTTTATATCTCAAACCAAGTATATTAAGGAAATGTTGAAGAATTTTGGAATGGAAGATTGTAAACCTATTGGAGCACCTATGGTGACTGGACATAAACTGACTAGTAATGATGAGACTCAAAGTGTATTTCAGACAAAGTATAGATCTATGATTGGTGGTCTACAATATCTAACTCACACTAGACTAGATATTAACAATGCAGTTGGTATTGTGGAAAGGTATCAAGCAGATCCCAAAGAGACACATCTTGGTGTTGTAAAAATAATTTTTAGATATTTGAAAGGAACAACATAATATGGATTATGGTATGAAAAATTAGATGATTTTATTTTACAGGCTTATACTGATGCTAATTGGTCAGGTAATGTGGATGAAAAAAAGAGTACTAGTGGTAGTGCATTTTTCCTTGGGAAAAGGTTGGTTTCTTGGTTGAGCAAGAAGAAAAATTGTATTGCTCAATCTACTACTAAATCAGAGTATGTTGTTGCTGCAATAAATTGCACACAAGTTATTCGGATGAAACAAATGTTGAAGGAAATTGGAATAATATTTGAAGAACCAATGGTTATCCATTGTGATAACACCTACATAGTAAATATGTTAAAGAATCTTGTAATGAATTCAAATACTAAACATATTTCTATTAAGTATCATTTCTTGAGGGAGAAGGTAGCAAAGAAAGAAATTAAACTGGAATATATTAGCACAAAGGAAAAGATAGCAAGATATATTTACAAAAATTTTGCCAAAATATGCTTTTGAGTATCTCATAAGCATGCTTGGGGTAAGATCCCCTCCTTGTGATAATTAATTGATGTAGATATGCATCATTCCAGTGGCTTTCAAAGCTATATCATTTTTTGTACTTGTTATATGGATCTACTCCTCAGGGGGAGTGATTGAAGGAACACTAGAGAACATTTGGGTGATCTTGCACCTAGTTGTTGGACATGAAGATTTGAAAAAGATATAGAAGATTACAGATGAGTTGTGGAACCCTTTTCCATTGCTACCAAAGGGGGAAGGAATCTATGTGAAAATCCCTACTATTTTGAGGAGATTTGTGTTGAGGATATTGAAAAGATTGTATTGAGAGGAGAAAGTATGTTTGAGTTGATTTTGGGTTGATTGATTTTCCCATATGTTTCCATCAATGAAAAAGGGGGAGATTGTTGGATGATATGAGATTTGGATACTATTCATGCTGTTGATATTCATGTTTTGTCACTGATGTCAACATATGTATCTGTGAAGAAGACTGACTAGTTACTTGACTGGCAGAAGTATACAGACACTATACAGGTGTTTCAGAATGATCAAAGTTGGTTACATGAAGAAAGATGTGTGTTGACCTTATCCCTAAGGTTTATTGTCTTTATGTTGCATATTGAGGATGTTATAGTTTATTTAGTGAAGATTGGTTTCTGGAGTGTAACTATGATGCTTGACAGAGCAGGTCTCTATGTTTTGAGTATATCATACTGGTGAAGATATTTTAGGTAATGCGAGCTTACTGAGTGACAGAGGACATATTGAGGAACATTGGGTATTGATCAATTGGTGTGAGCATTCTGGTGACGTTAGTTGTGGCGTGTATTCTGGATGAGACCTATTTGGTGGTCAACTTCAGACATGTAGCGTGTAATATGAATTGTGAGGATGGATTGCAGATCTAAGAGTATAACTAATGGATTGTATTTGATGTTTACTTGTTATAGGTACCGTGTGTATCTTAGCAAGGGGTTAAACAATTATTTGTATATTGGGAAAGCCTAATTGGCTGACCTAATTAATTATTTGTGTATTAGGAAAGCTTAACTAGCCGACCTAATGAATTATTATAATAGGGTATATATGAGTGATTTTTTCTTTTGAAAATATGTGGTAGTGGAAGAGATTGAAAAGGGAGAGAAGTGAAAGTTGTGAGGCTTGTTTGTCTACTGGATGTAGAGTAGAGTTTGTGACAAGAGTACTTCATTGGAACTGACCAAGCAAAGACATTTGCTATCAGACAGTTCATTGGATTGTATATTCCTATATACACTTGTTCAAATTGTGAATCCTTGAGGTTTCCTTTAACCTTCTTTGGTCACAGTGCCTAGGCAGTGAGCCAACTACTTTTCTTGACTCCTAATAGGGACTATGTACTGTAATGTTGTAATAAGCTCCTAACAGGGCTAAATCTTTTAACAAGGATACTATACTCTCAGTACATTATTTTTGGGTGCTAATTCCCACCAGGGTTTTAACTTTAACAGGGTTTCCTCGACAACAAGTATTGTGTTATTGTGTTGGCATTTACTGTGTTATCATTTGAATTGCAGTTTTGGTTTATAAAGTTTAAAGTTTAATAATCTATATTACAAATGATTCACCCCCCTCTTAGTTGTCTTGTGGATTGTTATACCTAACACTAAATAAAAATTAACCCTACACTAAGATAAGTTAGATTAAAACCTTAAACCTAAGTGAACACTATAATCAATACAACCGTTAACCCTATAACTAATTCATGAAACACCCTAAATCAGATTTAAGTCAGACTATAATGGTAAACAAGATTCAGCTCTAACCCTAAAACTAACTAAACACTAAGCCAAAGTGACTCGTAAACTTAAACCAAATAGAATCATAACCCCATGAATAAACCAAAAAATACCCTAACCCTAACACAAACCAAAATAAATCTTGGACCTAAACTAAATTTAAAAAGAAATCCCAACCCTAAGACTAATGAAATTTATTTAACATTAAACCAAATTGAAGTCTAACGCCAAGATAAATTAAATTTACATCTTAAAAAATTATATATTTAATTTCATTGGAGTTACTGACAAATGCTACTAGCTTATATATATTAAATAATATATACAAAGGAAGCCCACAAATACCGAGGCTTCAATTTTTAATTATTCGATTAATATAACTTAATTAATTTTGAAAAATTGAAGCCTTGATATCTCTCAGCTTCCTTTATATATATTATTCAATGTATATAAGCTAGTTTTATTTTCATACACAAATATTTGATGAAAATTTACATATAGTAATAAAACATTATAATTTTATAATTTTGCTTTACTATTTGAAACAAAAATTTATAGAAAATGTTCACAAATAAAATTAAAAATCTACAGAGATGATGTCAATTTCTATAGGAAGTAAGGTGTACATTTAATTATAATCACTATTATGTAAATTGCTCTTTTATTATATCTTGAGATGTCAGTAATAAGTTGCTCTTTTAGTATATCTTGGGATGTCAATTTGCAACATTTGGAAGCTTGCTTTCAATCTTCAAACGAACTTTTCCAATTTCACCATAGAGGCAAGTACATTTTTGTAAAATAGTTGTTACCATATTTTCACTATGCAATTATAATTGGTAGGGTTGTTATCAGCCCTTATATTTATGGTGAAAGAAGTTCTTTTGGGTTAACAAATTTGTCAGATTTTAATGTTCTACATTGTTGTTGCATTTCCGGTTTATTGGAAAAAATCTCAGAAAGTTTCACTTTGTTGTCCTAACTATCAAAGAATCAAATTTGGTGCAAAGTACAATTACTTAAGTTGTAAAAGAAAGAAAAATATTTTCTCATTCCATATTATAAAAGTACATCAATGAAAATGATCCACACAAGCAGTGGTTGCTCCAAAAAACTATGAATTAAAAGTGCATTTTTTTAGATATAAAGAGATATACAATTAAGAAATGCATTCATTTATGCAACCACACATCCTGTGGCTTAGGCTAACGCAAACATGCATTTGAGTCTTAAATGCAGAAATCAAAGCTATTTACATATGTGTAAATGCAAAGAAGTCAACAAAGAGAGGATAGAGTTAGGCTCCCCCATTTCTTGGTATTTTTGTCGAGGGTCGAGTAATGTTGCATCTTTGGTCCTGAATCTGATTTTTTCCTACAAAAATAAGAGAGAGGAAGATGGGGCTAGTTCATGCAAACTAAGCAATGAAAGAGACTAACATATTATTCTAGTTGTCTACTTTCATACATTTACAAAAATGTAAATCAGAATGCATCAAATGGAACTGCTGGAAAGAATGATCATAATGTTTGAGCTACTTTATTTTTTAACAATTTTTGCATCATGTGCAAGTATAGGTTCATTTGTTATCAAAATATTAAGGCATGCGGAGTGAAATGTGGCTCCCACAAGGGTTGAGCCCAGCATGTCCTTAAAGTATTTATCAGGTCATAGGTTGGGGTTTAAACTACTTATTCATGTTACCGATCCTAAAGATATGTGTCACTCATAACAGCAAACTATCTCAGTTTGATGCCATCAAAAGCACATGTATTTTAGGATAGGATTCAAGCATGAATATGCAGCCACCTATTATGATCAGGTAAATCCTTTAAGAATAGTGGACTTAAAAGACACTAAGGAGATTGTTGAAGGGACATGCATAAGTTACAAGCATGAAACCTTCTGATAAAATCAGGAAGAGGCGAAGACCAAAGGTTGAGGAGATTGTCAAAGGGACATACAAAATTTATAGGTGTGAAACCTTTCAATTGAATCATGGAGTTGAAAAAGACTAGGTGTTGAAGGGACATGGCATTTTTTCATGAAACCTTTTAGCCTGATAAATCAATCATACAATGCTACAGAAGGTTCCAATTCATTTCAGGGTTTTCAAAGTTACTACAAGAGAGTTATAATGCTACAAGGTTGCTTCAGGAACTTGTCACATCCTGCATATATCTCAGATTGCTATAGAAGGTAATCATCTTATCATACTTTGTTACAAAAAATGGTTTTTCAGTCATGTGAATTATATTTGCATTCAAGGATGCATGATATGTCAAAATTAAGCATATAGAATGGCAAAGAAAGCTATCATTTAGAAGGAGCAGAAGGGTAGCAAGCAATCAAAAGGTTCTACAAGCTAGAGAAGACAGGGGATGAAAAGCGATAATCAACATTTCATATCTCAGCTTCTGTTTTAAATGAGGTAAGGATATTCTCAAAGTCATTTATAAAGATGAAAATTAATGGAGAAGTGTCATATCTCATTTATGAACAGTAAGAATGTATTGAGTAATGCTATGTCTAAGCATTAAGGTATTATTGTTATAAGGATATTCATTAGAAAGATATGGAAATTAGATAGTAACAACTTCATAAAACCGCAAGCCTTAAACAAAATACAACAGAGATAATCAAGATTTTAGAAAGAGAGATATAATAATGCATAGGGTTCTAGATTGTATAAGTGTTTCTACATGGAGATAAATGACAGCAAAAGATGGGATCATTTCAACAACAAAAGAGCAACTAGTTTTGTCTATGGAGTGTGAAGAGAATCTCTAGAGTAGCAGTGCATCCCTACATGGAAATACAAAAATAAAAATAATGCCATTACCAGGTTACAACAATTGGAATGAAATAGAAAGATAAAGTATTCGCATAGCATTTGTAAAGTGAAAGGTTAGTTACCAATTCAAGAAAGGTGCAGTCATCAAGCCATAAGAGGCACATTTTTTTTATCACAGCAAGGGTTTAAGTAAAGGTGCAAAGGCATTAACAACACATATGCTTTGAATGGAGTATTTCTCTTTCATATTTAAATGACAGTGCACATCCAAATCTATCCAATTAAAATTTTTTGTAAGTAGAGTACAAATTCAAGGAAACATAAATGAATCAAACCAAAGAACATGGTTGACATAAATCTTCAATAGAAACCACACTTATAAAGGTAAAGCTATCCACGAATGCCAAACAATATCAAAACAATGATAATATTAATGATCATGAGGGCATTTAATCAAGAGAGAAGCATGTTATTCTAGAGTTTTGAAAGCATCATCAATTAGGATCTACAACATGTACAAGACATCATAACAAGGTGGTATCACTGTCATAGAGATAGATACAGCAACATATCATCGAAGCATATGGCATCATAAAAACAATCAAGAAAGGTGGAGGGATGACGACGTTTACAATATCAAAATATATTCAATATTGATAAACATTACAATTATATTCATTTTCAGCTGTGAATCAATGATAGGAGTTGAAATTGCAATAGTGATATCATAAAAGTTCATAAAAATCAGCAGGTCACATATTTAAAATAAGGACAGATTATTTTTGAGCTACAATGGATGAAGAAGAGTTTTCAAAGTAAATTGTGGTCTCATCATTATGAGAATGATGAAATATGGATCTATTCTCAGCAAATATGAAAAATAGGCAATAGAACATCAAAGATTGTTATCGAAGTCCTCTGAAACTACAATCACAGCAATACCGGTATTGAATGCAATAACAGCATGAAAGGAATATATTTGTGCTTAGTTAAGGGGAATCAGCAAAGAATACACAAGTTGAGTAGCACAAAAGGTAGATATTGTGTTTATTCAAATCATATGGCATGGAATTTTGAAAGAAGGAAAACCCCTTATTTCAATTTGTGCATTAAAAAAGCTAGCAGTAGTACTCTATCCAGAAATGGAGGTGTTGTTACCCTATACAAGTAAAGCCACCGTTTCATAAGAGTTGTACAGACATCAATCTATGGAGGCCGAAGTTAAACATCGATGAAAGTTGAATAGCAATGTAGTTTTTACTAGTTCTACCGACCACAAGAAGAAGGTGAGCATCAATATTTTTGAAAAGAGCACAGTATAAAGAAGGAATTTATGGCCAAGTGTATGGGAGGTTAAGCTCATAGTAATACAAAAATTCCTCGCCATAAGTGAGAAGTGTGTATTTTTCAACCTTAGGGTTTTTGTTTCTATGTTTTTAAGGTTCAGAGAGTTTAAAACCGTGGCTACCAAGTAAAGATTCTTAAAAGCAGTTTAGGGTTTGAACCAAAATTATGATAGAGCTAGAATCAAAGAGCCACAACTTCTCTACAAGATATCAAATGGTTAGTGTTTCCACCAGGTTACGTATCATGGTGTAACAGAATAATCACATACCATGATCAGATAGGGTCTACATGAATGAAAAGCCACACCAATGTAAGTGAAGATGCAGAGAAGACAAATAAAGCAGTAGTTTCAAAGTATTTTTTCCTTCAAGTTTTTCTCAAACCCAGTTGAGATACAAGATATATTTTTAGTAGAAACAAAAAAAAAAAATCTCTTTATGTTTTTCTTTCAAATCTTTCAAGAGGGTTGCAATGTCAAAAATATTTACCAGAAGAGACCGTTGGTGCTGAGAAAGGCCATACTGAAACCCTCTTTCAAACCCTGAGAAGTAATCTCTAAACCCCATGGTGGCAGTCTTGATCCAGATGCAACAATCAAAGAGAATGAAAAGGCCATCATTTTTGTAAGGAAAGAGCACATGAAGAGTTACAGTAAGAGAATAGCTTCCGCAGAGAGAAAAGTGGCAGCCATAGCTTCACTCATCACGAACAACAGAAAAGACAGAAGAAAGAAGAGCAACATGCTCTTTCATCTAAAAACGCAGAGACCAGAAGAAAGGTGACAGAAATAGCGGAAATGAAGCCAAAATCCTCAAACCCCAGTAGAGGCGGTGGCAAGCATAGCAGCAAAGCAACATTATCCACAATGAGCAAAATGAACATTGACATGCTTTAGGGTTATGAATTTCATTTTTGTTTTAAGAGACCATAGGTTAAGTATCATTTTCATAACCCTTAGAAGTTAAATAGTTGGGTTAGATGTAACTTCTATTTAATCGAAGATCATGAATTAACAAATATTATTTTCAATGATATTTATCAATTTATAAATTTGTATTTAGTAAATTTTTTGTTTTATTTCTTAAGTTTTAACTAAAATTTATAGCTTATTTTTAACATAGTATAAATTAAAATTTTAAGACATTTAACTTAATGAATATTATTTTGAAATATACATTAAGTTACATATTTTTTGAATTTTAGTTTATATTATGTTTAAACAAGTTATAAATTTTGGTTCTCTTTTATAGGTTTGTCAATTCATTTATTTATTATTTCAAAAATGTATTTTTAATATGTTTAATTTAAAACAAATAGTGAGAGCTATTCATTTTAAGATTAAATATATCAAGATACATTTTTGAAATAATAGATAAATAAATTGGGTTTACTTGTTAAATATTATTAATTATATGTTGATATATCTAGTTTTTGAACAAATAGGTTTACTATTTGCTTTAAAGATTATATATACTAAAATACAATTAACTAATAATTAATAAATAAATGATTTAAGTCTTAGGGAGTTTTTTTTCTTTTTTCGTACATGTTGTGGATAATAATAATTATTTGTCACAATTATAAGGGAATAGTTATTAATTATTCTAACTGCATTTAGGAGGTTGTTTTCCAGGGTTTGCCTTAGTTGTGTCACACTTTTCTAGGGGATGATTGACAGTTGACTGCTTGCCTCATGCTTAGTCAAGGAAGAGTTTTGTCTGTTCAAAGTCAGTTTTGGAGTAGTTGAGGCTTGTTTACTATACTTTGGAGTTTAGTTGGAGTTTTTTGGAGTTATTGTTCAGTTATCATCAGTTTGGGAAATCTTTTCCAGCTGTTTGGTCTTAATTTCTTGTAATTATATCCCTACTTGGGTGGGATTTATCCTCATATCCGACCCCCACAATTTATGTATGTCTTTGAAGGATCTTGAGTAGTTTTGAGTAGCACTTTAGTTGTGCATGGCTTAGAGGAGTTTGTGGATCTATTACACTTCAGTTTCCAGCAGTTTAGCTCCTGATTTTGTGGGATTTTCTCATGCATCTGACTCTTTGGTTTTTTTTTGGGCTATATCTTGTTTTTCCACCTCTTTTGAGAGGACTTCTTTCTTTTTGCCTCACTTTTGCACATTGCAGAAAGTAGGCATTATTGTAATGGAGTAGTTTGTAGCAGATTCATGGAGTTTTATGGAAAGTTTTGATACCTTTCTAGCTATATTTATGTGTTATAGTTTGCTTGTGAGCAGTTGATTTCAATCATTGTGTTACATACCTTTATTGAATCAATTTTTGTTCAAATTTTAATGCAGAAAATGATGTCTCATGGTGCAGATTTATGATTGTATTTATCTAGTTTCAAGTTATTAAACCATGAAACATTATAGTTTTCCTCTTTATTACTAATAAAGAAACCTATCGTAGAGTTGTTATTGCAAGGTTTGTCTAGATTTTCATTGTGTTTCACCTATCTATATTATCTCGTAATTTTTTTTGAAGCATTGAACATCGGTGAATCACCTTAGTAGTATAGTTTTGTTTTCAAAATCATATCCTTCTACCCTTTTCCTCATCCATAAATAATTTAGGCTATCACAAGGAGGTAGTTGACCTATGATCCAGAGATTTGTTCTCATACTCACTAACGAGAATGTTTACATGTTTCAACAGGATTGCAAGGTCCCACACTTTGCATCACAAGTGCTATCTTAATTGACAATAGTTTTTGTCACGCCCAGTGGGACACATCTTGTTCCATGAGCTGATTTCAATACTTCATTATTGTTTTTGTTTTGGTGTGAACAACAGTTTTCACCCTTTCAAAAGGTATTATTTTAAGTACTTGGCGACTCTAAAGATCTTATTTTTTGCAAATACAGTTATTACAGCTTATGAGAAATGTTTACACACGCCAAAATAGGGGTAAACTTGAATTTTAAGAGCTCCATTTTAGGATATCGAGAGGAAGAACAATGAGAAAAGGTGTTGTCTTACCAAATAGAGGCGGAAGAATATTAGAAACAACTATAGAATCTACCACAAGAGCTTTTGGTAATCCATTTTTTTAGAGTTTTGAGGACTAGTTTAATCAAGGACCTAAGTTTTCTTCATTACCAAGTAGTTTTGGGATACCTAGTGTGTCTGATTCATAGATACCAGCATATGCAAATCATTTTCAAGTTGTTGCAATTGAAATACCAGTAGTAAATCAAGTACAAAAGCCGCATGTTAATCAAGTATAACAACCTCTTGGATTCATGTTACCAAGAAATCAGTCTTTTGTGGCTTTTAATCAAGGGAGTCCCTTGAATATTCAACAACACCATGACATACCAGTTGTAGCCCTAAAGGGATTACCTTACTTCATGGGAGAGGATCATACTACACCTATTGAGCATATCAGGTATGTGGCGTCTCTATGTGGGTAACATCAAATCACAGAGCAGGATGTAGCAATCAAATTACTTGCAGCATCATATAAAGGTAAAGCTCTTGCATGGTTCAGAAGATTACTAGTAAATTCTATTGCAGAATGGGATCAATTAGGTGTTGTCTTGTGCTCACATTTCGAAGATAAATCTGATCATTTGTCATTGGTGGAGAAATTAACTACAATCAAGAGGGCACCTCATGAGCACATGACAGATTTCAATCACCGTTTCCAAAGGACATGGGATAGAATCCCACCTACAGTTAAGCCATCCAACAATTATGCATTTTTGTATTTTTTGAGATCTTTTAACAGTGATATCTCATTTCAAATTTAGTCCATGGGTGGAACCACACTTCTAGGAGCTTATGAAGTGGAAATAAGGGCTAAGAATAGTCTGATTCAAGCGGGAAATATTTACCCAAGGCCACTAATGTCATATTTTGCTGAAATTTAGCCAAGTACAGTAGTAGTACCACCTATTGTACTAGCTTTTCCATCTTTCAATAGTCAAGTGCCAGCCCAAGCACAATAAAGTACAGCATCATCTCAAGAGTACAAATACATGAAAGAGAAAAATGAGATACTAATGAAGACATTGCATAACCTTGGCAATGAGGTGGTTAATCTAAGAAGAAAAATGAGAATGTAAGTAGACCTTATCAAGCTCCTATTCAGGCAAATAGGCCTGCTTATCAAGCTGATTATCAGGGCCAAAGAAGGAATTTTGGCTACAATCAAAGGGCTGGATAGCCATACAATCCAAATATACCCAGCACTTCAAGAGTGATGGTTCCTATTGAGAAAAACATAATTCAAGATTAAAAATAGTGTTACCCATGTAATCAGCCTCATAATCAGGCCACCTTCCAAATGGGATTCAGAATCAGGCCCTTATGGTTCAGAATAATGTCTTAGGATAGAAAAGTATAACTCAATAAGGGGTTGAACAACAAGGTTCACAATCATATCCAAATGAACCGCATGTTTTCTTGATGAATTTTTAGAATCTTAAGTTTTGTGGTGCAAACTTTGCACAAAATCAGCATTATGATTTTGTTTCATCAAATACTAGATCAAAGACCAAGGTTGTTGATTTAAACCAGCAAGATGGAAATTCAAAAATACGAGCAACTTCGGATTCTAATCAAGCTCAAAGTAGTCAAAAATGGCAGCCTATTATTACACAAGCCCAGGGAGTGAAGATTTTACCAAGAGGACAACAATTACTTGCTAGTGAGCAGTAGAAAGTGCAAGTTACAGTGCCACAAGGACAAAAGGACATTGTTGCTGATAAGTTATAGAAAAAGGTTTGTTTCACAAATTTCAATATTGTTGATTACATGAAGAAAACTATTCTTAGCATTTCATTGCTGGATGTTTTACAATTACTTGGTCAAAAAGAGAGCATGAGACAAGCATTGGTCAAGATATCACTTTCAGACCAACCATCCAAAGATAAGTCTAAGGTTATGGTTTCTAGTGCCTTTACCCCAAAGGATATTTCACACAAGCCAACTCCTTTTTATGTGACCCTGATTATTGGTAATTTTCTAGTTCACAATTGCATGATAGATTCAGGGGCCACAAATTATGTTATGCCCAAGCAATTGGTAGACAAGTTGGATTTGAAACATGAGCCATTAGAAAGGGGGGTAGTTCAGTTAGATGGATCATCCATAAATACAGTTGGTGTCATAAGAAATTTGGATTTAAATTTGCATTCATGCCCTAATTTCTCAATACCACAAGACATTTATGTTATTGACTTGCCACCTTATTTTTCTATATGTTTGAGTGGAGATTTTACAACACAGATTGGGGGTTATTTGTCTTCTGATTGGTCTCATTTGTTCTTTAAAACACACTATGGTACAAGATTTATAGTGAAAGCGGAACCATTGGCCAAGGACCACATAGATCCTTATACTCCAAGTCCAATTAATGCAAATCTAACTTTCCATGAGGGTGACTAGCTTGCTGCCTTAGATCCTAGCACATTGTTAGAAGGCATACCTGACATCATTTTGGATGAATGGGCTATTGAAGAAAGAAAGGAGCATCCTTTCAATCATATCAATGTGACTAGACTTGGTAATTACATCATTCATGAACAAAATAGTATTCCAAATCTTGTTAAAAATTATGAACAACAGCCTGAAGATCATTCTAATCATTTATGGCAGCTTTATTTTGATGGTTCAAGGAACCATAATGGTTCAAGAGGTGGTGCTATGTTTATTTCACCTATTGGTGAGAAGTATTATTCAGCTTTTCATTTTACTTTTAGCTATACTAATAATACATCAGAGTATGAGTCTATTGTGCATGGTCTAGAATGGGCTAGAATGAGGAAAATAGGATGTTTATAGGTTTTTGGTGATAGTGAGCTTGTTGTTAATCAAACTAGAAATATAAATTCAGCCAAAAATGATGTATTAAGGTTGTATAAAGATAGAGTTCTAGACTTGATTGAGGAGTTTTCTGCTTTTAACATTGTTTAAGTGCCAAGAGGCCAAAATAAGCAAGTTGATAGGTTGGCAGCCATGGGGGCTGAATTTGACATACCAAAAGACATAAAAAGAAAATGTGCAGTCCTAGCAATATGTCAAAGTGGTAGTCAGGCCATCCATTCTAAATAATAATGGGAATTGGCAAGTTTTTGATAGTGATGAACAAATTGTAAATTTTCTGATTGAAGAAGTTGTGTTTTCTAATGGAAATCAGAAGAATATCAACAACAATATGACAATCAGATTGTATAGCTAAAAATTAGCAAGATACCTAAGGTTCTTGTGACTCTTGAATCCATTTTTAATGTTTATGATTAGGTATGTATGGATAAAACCAACTTAGTGGTAAAAGAAGATCATTATCAATCTGTTGAAATTGCTAAAGATAAGTTTTTGAAGCTTGGGAAAATTTGTACAGAAGAAGAACAAAAGAAAAAAAAAATTATTATGTCAAGATTATAATGATATTTTTGCATGGAAATACCATGATCTTAAGGGTTTTGACCCTCAATTAGCCCAGCACATCATAGAGTTGGAACCAGATGCAAAACCAGTTAGATAGAAGCAAAGGCCTTTGAATCCAAAGTTGGAATAGCTCATGATATATGAGCTGATTAAGATGTTGGAAGGAAATATCATTTTTCTGATCAAGCACACATCCTGGGTATTAAACCTTGTACTCGTGAGAAAGAAGAATGGAAAAATAAGGTTATATGTTGATTTTAGGGACTTGAGTCATGCCTCATTAAAAGATCATCACTCGCTGCCCTCCATGGAGCCAATTTTGCAATTTGTATCAGGTTTGTATCATTTCTCTTTGTTGGATGGTTTTAGTTAATATAATCAAATTCTAGTCAAAGAGGAAGACTAGTTCAAAACAACATTTACAACCAAGTGGGGAACCATGGCTTACAAAAAGATGTCATTCAGATTATCAAATGCTGGAGCAACATTTCAGAAAGAAATGGAGATGGATTTCCATGGTATAATAAATAGGATTGTACTTGTTTACTTGGATGATATTACTATATTTTCAAAAAATTATGAACAACACTTCAAGCATTTAAAGTTGATCTTTGAAAGATGTAGAGAATTTGGTGTTTCCTTAAATCCCAAAAAGTGTATCTTTGATGTTCATGAAGGCAAACTTTTGGACCATATTGTCTCAAAATATGGCACTACTATTGAACCTGAAAGAGTAAGTGTCATCTTAGCATTTCCATTACTAGCTCATAAAAAGGGGTTGCAAAGCTTCCTTGGAAGGATTAACTTTTTGAGAAGGTTTATCTCAAATGTTGCAGTTGTTTTGAAACCTGTGACAGCAATGATGAAAAAGAATGTAAGTTTTACCTGGACTAGAGAAGGCAAACTCAATTTTGAAGAGGTAAAAGAAGAAATTTCAAGTGCCCCTACTTTGGTTAATCCCAATTTTGAAAAGGATTTCATTTTATATGCTTTTGGGGCCGATGAATCAATTTCAGCAATGTCGGTATAACAAAATGCAGAAGGCCAAGAACAACCTATTTCATTTTTCAGCCAAGGATTGGAAGTCTATGAACAACATTATACTTTTTATGAAAACATGTACTTATTGTTATAAGAAACCTTTAAAAAGTCAAGCCTTTGATGTTGGAGATTTGCTTCTGTGAAAATAATTGATTGTATGTTTGCCATTGATGACAACATATAATATACAGCAGGTATCCTATATGCAATTATCAGTATAGATGCTTTGGAGATATGTGTGTTTATTTCCATGGTGTATACATGTTATAGTTGCTATTTGCATTCACATTGAGTTAGATATGCAGTTTTAGTTGAGTTATGATTAATCAGTTATGGAAGTTACAGTTTCTGGAGTTTATCTGTTAAAGAGCCGATGTAAATACAATGTTTCTTGAGTTGCGCCTATCTTTGGGATATGCATGTTTGTATTCATGTTTATTTATGAGTTAAATATAATTATCCAAAGGCGCTAAACGTGTTTCAATAGAATCTTGATGTTAGAGTTAATTTGGTGAAGCCAACTTTGTGAAGCGTCGCGTCTATTCAGTTTGAGTTGTGTGGTCTTAATATTTATTGTGTGCTAGGTTGAGATGAAAAGGAAGTTGATGAAGTGCTTCCAGATACCATCATGACCTTATCCTTGGTGAAGATACATATAATAGTTTATATATGTTCACTAAGAGTCAAAAAATGTTGTGAAGAAGAAAAGACATAGAAGAGTAGAAAATCAGAAAGAATAAGTTGAAGATCTATGTGAAGAAATAGAAGTTGATTGAAATTCATTGGAACTGATCAAGATAGCAGGTCTAACCAAACATTTCATTTACCAGATATAATGTACATCTATTATACTAAAGGTTGTAGCCTTTAGCATCTTAGCAGTGAGCTATTGGACAGTGAGTCCTCACCCTTAACAGGGTTATCTGTAAAAGACTCCTAACAGGGTCCAACCTTTAACCAGGTCTTTTTAATTCTTGCATCATAAATATCAACTCCTAATAGGGTTGTAAGATCTTCTAACAGGGATCATTATAAACTAGTGCAGTTATTTGTGGGTGCTAATTCCCACCGGGGTTTTTGCCTATTTGGTTTCCCCGTAATCAAATTGTTGAGTACTCTATTGTGTTAT
>MU227963.1:1103607-1127641 GCA_018584345.1 Thuja plicata | reverse complement strand
TCCCCCCCCCCCCCCCCCCCCCACCTCTTAGTTATCCTTGGGACTATTCCAACATTTGATTGCAAGCAATAAGATTCATTTGATGGTTGACCATCCAAGTGTAAAAGACTTTCTGTTGAATAGAGATTTGAATAATAAGAGAGCTGGGCAGATAACTCATGTGATGGAATACAATGTAGAAATCAAGGTTACAAAGCTTGTGAGAGGCAAGGGTAAGTGTGAGTATCTTGCTACAAACAATATAGATAGCCATCAACATCAAGGTTATGTTGTACTTACTCATGATAATGCAGATCAGAAGATCCAACCAGCAAGTATCATGAATTGCATGGAAGAAATACAACATTATCTTCACACTAGTGAATGCCCACATGGTTTGAGAAGCTCCCAAATAAGATATTTCAGATTACATGCTATTCCTTATGTTGTAATTGATAATATACTATTCAGAAAGGATTACAATGGTGTGTTGCTGAGATGTATTAATGGAGATCAAACTGAGAAGGTTTTGGAAGAATTCCATAACAGACTAGCAAGTGGCCATTTTGTTTCAAGGACTACAACATTAAAAATAATGAAGGCTAGTTATTTTTGGCCAAATTTGTATAAAGACGACTTCATATGGGTGAGAAATTGTCTAAAATGTGTTGTTTTTGCTAATAAATAGAGGTTGGAAGCTTTACCTTTGAATCTATTTCAAGTTGAACAACCTTTTGTTAAGTGGGGACTAGACTTTATTGGTCCCATAAACCCTCTATCCAGTTCAGGGCATAAGTATATTCTAACAATGACAGATTATTTTACAAAGGGGACTGAATTTGTTGCTTTGAAGGATGCAAACAAGCTTAGTTCTAAATTTTTATGAAGATTTGATTGCAAGGTTTGGAATTGCTGAATTCATTGTTTTTTATAATGCCTTGGCCTTTTTAGGTGCAAGAATTACTGGTTGGGAAGTAAAGAACAATATTTACCTTCATACCTCATCCAATTGTTACCCACGGGGTAATGGACAAGTTGAATCGACAAATTTAAATCTGATTTGCATCATTAAGAGGACTATTGAAGATAATCAGAGAGTTTGGAACAACAAGTTGAAGCAAGCCTTGTAGGATGATAGAATAATGCCAAAGCACTCAATAGGTAATTCACCTTATATGATGATTTATGGAAGAGAGCCTAGATTTCCTATCTCAGTGGAGTTATCAAGTTTGATCCTGATTAAAGAGATGGACCTGATGGACCAGCAACTTATGGAAGTAAGGCTTGCTGATTTAATTGAATTGGAAGAGATTAGGAAGGAATCTTTTCAAAATTTGGAGAAGCATCACGATCAAATAAAGAAGATGTTTGAGAGAAAAGTTGTCACAAGAGTCTTTACAGAAGGCAATTTAGTGCTCAAATGGGATGAGTTGATAAGTAGACCTAGAAAACATTCAAAGTTTGATGCCATTTGGAATGGCCCATTTGTAATAAAAGGATGCAAGGCACACAGTGCCTTTCAACTCTCAAACATGGAGGGAGAAGAGTTGCCTATCCCAGTTAATGGGATCCACCTCAAGTGTTGCTTTTGAGGTGAGTTAATCTGAATAAGTGTTTGGCACATAGTTAGTTTGCTTTTAGTTAGTTTTTGTTAGTAATTTTGGAGTAGCAAAGGAGAAAACTATTATAGCATACCATAAAGACATGGATGACCACCCATCATATAGAGAATGAGTCACAACTTTCTTCTCTACATCATAGATGACCATGTACATCATAATCATAAGTTACATAATCTACTTATTTACTATTCATGTTAGTTGAGTTTGATCAGACTAAAAGATATCACTCCTGAGACACAAGAGGATGACATGAACAAGAATTCATCAAACAGAGCATGGACTCTATCAGCTACCTTATTTCATAAAAATTGGTTCATACCACCCTCCTGGAGCACATAAATGGTATTTTTCTAGTTTGGTTAGTTGTTTTTTTATTTTCCTCCAAGTTCTTTTTGTACATTGTTTCAGTTTAGTTTTAGTTTTCAGTAGTGTGTTTGCTTTCGGTTTAGAAAGGTTTTCAGTTTCTGAGTCTAAAGACTGACTCTGCACCCAATGGACTATGCAAGGATACTGGTCATATATTGTTTTGCATGAAAACACCCCTGAGAGGTCACCAAAAATGTTACCATATTTTCACTATGCAGTTCTAATTGGTAGGATTGTTATCAGCCCTTATATTTCTATTGAAAGTTCTTTTGGGTTAACAAATTTGTCTGATTGTAATGTTCTAGATTGTTGTTGTATTTATGGTTTATTGCAAAAAATCTTAGAAAGTTTCACTTTGTTGTCCTAACTATCAAAGAATTAGATTTGGTGCAAAGTACAATTACTTAAGTTATAACAGATTGGAAAACCTTTTCTCATTTTAGATTATAAAAGTACAACAATGAAAATGATCCACACAAGCAGTGGTTGCTCCAAAAAACTATGAATCAAAAGTGCATTTTTTTGAGATATACAATTATGAAATATATTTATTTATGCAACCACACATCTCATGGCTTAGGCTAATGAAAGCATGCATTTGAGTCTTAAATGTAGAACTTAAATCTATTTACATATGTATAAATGCAAATAAGTCAAGAAAGAGAGGATAGAGTTAGGCCCCCCATTACCTGGTATTTTTAAAGAGGATCAAGTAATGCTGCATATTTGGTCCTACATCTAAGGTTGTCCTGCAAAAAGAAGAGAGAGGAAGATGGGGTCATTTCCTGCAAACTGATTAATGGAAGAGATTAACCTATCATTCTAGATGTCTACTTTCATACATTTACATAAATGTAAATTAGAATGCATCAAATGGAACTGCTGGAAAGAATGATCATAATGTTTGAGCTACTTTATTTTTTAACAATGTTTGCATCATCTACAGATATAGGTTCATTTGTTATCAAAATATTAAGGCATGTGGAGTGAAATTTTGCACCCACAAGGGTTGAGCCCACCATGTCCTTAAAGGATTTATCAGGTCATATATTGGTGTTTAAACTTCTTATTCATGCTGCCTATCCTGAATATATGTATCGCTCATAACAGAAAACTATCTTAGTTTGTTTCCATTGGAAGCATACGTATTTTAGGATAGGATTCGAGCATGAATAGGTAGCCACCTATTATGATCGGGTAAATCCTGGAAGAACAGTGGACTTAGAAGATATTGAAGAGATTGTTGAAGGGACATGCATAAGTTACAAGCATGAAACCTTCTAATCAAATCAGGAAGAGGCAAAGACCGAAGGTTGAGGAGATTGTCAATGTGACATACACAAGTTATAGGTATGAAACCTTTCAATCAAATCATGGAGCTGCAAAAGAGTGGGAGTTGAAGGCACATGGCCTTTTGTCATGAAACCTTTCAGCTTGATAAATCAATCATACAATGCTATAGTAGGTTTCAATTCATCTCAAGGTTTTCAAAGTTACTATGTAAGAGAGTTATATTGCTACAAGCTTGCTTCAAGAACTTGTCACATGATGGATATATCTCAGATTTCTACAGAATGTAATCATCTTATCATATTTTGTTATAGAAAATGGTGTTTCAGTCATGTGAATTAGATTTGCATTCAAGGATGCATGGCATGTCAAATTTAAGAATATAGAATAGTGAAGCAAGTTGTCATTTAGAAGGAGCAGAAGGGCAGCAAGCAATAAAAAGGTTCTACTGGCTAGAGAAGACAGAGGATGAGCAACGATAATCAACATTTCAGATCTCAACTTCTGTTGTAAATGAGGTAAGCATATTCTCTAAGTCATTTATAAAGATGAAAATTAATGGAGAAGCATCATATCTCAATTATGAACAGTAAGAATGTATTGAGTAATGCTATGTTAGAGCATTAAGGTATTTTTGTTACAAGGATATTTATTGGAAAGATATACAAATTAGATAGCAACAACTTCAAAAAACCTCAAGCCTTAAGCGAAATATAACAGAGATAATCAACATTCTGGAAAGAGAGATACAAAAATGCATATGGTTCTAGCTTGTATAAGTGTTTCTACATAGAGATAAATGACAGCAAAAGATAGGATCATTTCAACAGAAAAAGAGCAACTAGTTTTGCCTATGGAGTATGAAGAGAAGCTCTAGAGCAGCAATCCAACCCTACATGGAAGTAGAGAAATGAAAATAATGTCATTATCGGGTTACAACAATTCAAATAAAATAGAAAGATAAAGTATTGGCATAGCATTTGTAAAGTGAAAGGTTGGTTACCAATTCAAGAAAGGTGTAGTCATCTGGCCATAAGAGGCACATTTTTTATAATCATAGCAAGGGTTTAAGTAAAGGTGTAGAGGCATTAACAACACAGATGCTTTGAATGGAGTATTTCTCTTTCATATTTAAATGATAGTGCACATCCAGATATATCCAATTAAAAGTTGTTGTAAGTAGAGTAAAAATTCAAGGAAACATTAAAGAATCATACCAAAGAACATGGCTGACATAAATCTTCAATAACATCCACACTTATAAAGGTAAGGTTATTCATGAATGCCAAACAGTATCACATCACTGATAATATTAATTATTATGAGGGCATTTAATCAAGAGAGAAGCATGTTATTCCAGATTTTTGAATGCATCATCAATGAGGAGCTACAACATCTACAAGACATCATAACGAGACATTATCACTGTAGAAGAGATAGATACAACAACATGTCATCAAAGCATATGGCATCATAAAAAAAATCAAGAAAGGTGGAGGAATGATGACATTTACAATATCAGAAGACATTGAGCATTGATATACATTACAATCATATTCATTTTCAGCTGTGAATGAATGACAGGAGTTGAACTTGCAATAGTGATATCATAAAAGTTCATAATAATCAGCAGGACACATATTTAAAATGAGGATAGATTTTTTTCAATATATAATGGATGAATAAGAGTTTGCACAGTAAATTGGGGTCTTGTCATGATGAGAATGATGAAATATGGATCTATTCTCAGCAAATGTGAACATGCAACAGGCAATAGAACATCAAAGGTTTTTATCGAAGTCCCCTGAAACTACAATTACAACAATACCGGTATTGAATGCAATAACAACAGAAAAAGAATAAAATTGTGCTTAGTCAAGGGGAATCAGCAAAGAATACACAAGTTGAGTAGCACAAAAGGCAGATATTGTATTTATTCAAATCATATGGCACAGAATTTTGAAAGCAGCAAAACCCCTTATTTTAATTTGTGCATTAAAAAAGGTAGCAGTAGTAATTTGTCCATAAATGGAGGTGTTGTTACCTTATACAAGTAAATCCATAGTTTCATAATATTTGTACAGACATCAAGCCATGAAGGCCAAAGTTAAACAACAAGGTAGTTTTTACTAGTTCTGGTAACCACAAGAAGAAGGTGAGCATCAATATTTTTGAAAAGAGAACAGTATAAAGAAGGAAGTCGTGACCAATCGTATGGAGGTTAAGTTCATAGTAATACAAAAATTCTATGCCATAAGTGAGATGTATGCATTTTTGAACCTTAGGGTTTTCATTTCTATGTTTTTAAGGTGTGGAGACTTTAAAACCGTGGCTACTAGGTGAAGATTCTTAAAAGTAGTTTAGGGTTTGAACCAAAATTTTAGCAGAGCTAGAATCAAAGAGCCACAACTTCTCTAAGAGATATCAAACGGTCAGTGTTCCACCAGGTTCTATATCATGGTGTAACAGAATAATCACATACCATGATTAGATAGGGTCTACGTGAATGAAAAGCTGCACCAATGTAATTGAAGATGCAGAGAAGATAAATAAAGTAGTAGTTTCAAAGTGTTTATTTCTTCAAGTTTTTCTCAAACCCAATTGAGATTAAAAGCTATATTTGTAGTAGAAACAAAAAAAGAAGATCTTTATGTTTTTCTTTCAAATCTTTCAAGAAGGTTTCAATGTCAAAAATATTTACCAGAAGAGACTGTCAGTGCTGAGAAAGGCCATACTGAAACCCTCTATCAAACCCCGAGAAGTAATATCTAAACCCCATGGCGGTAGTCTTGATCCAGATGCAGCAATCAAAGAGAATGAAAAGGCCATAATTTCATAAGGAAAGAACATGGGAAGAGTTGCAGTAAGAGAATAGCTTCCGCGGAGAGAAAAGTGACAGCCATAGCTTCACTCATCACGAACAACAGAAAAAATAGAAGAAATAAGAGCAACAGGATCTTTCATATAAAAATGCAGAGACTAAAAGAGAGGTGGCAGCCATGGTAGCAAAAACAGAGCCAAAATCCTCAAACCCTAGCAGAGGTGGTGTAAAGCATAGCAACAAAGCATCATTATCCATAATGAGCAAAATGAACAATTAGATGCTTTAGGGTTATGAATTTCATTTTTGTTTTAATAGACCATAGGTTAAGTATCATTTTCATAACCCTTAGAAGTTAAATAGTTTCGTTAGATGTAACTTCTATTTAATCCAAGGTTATGAATTAACAAATATCATTTTCAATGATATTTATTAATTTATAAATTTGTATTTAGTAAAAGTTTTGTTTTATTTCTTAAAGGTTTTAACTAAAATTTATAACTTATTTTAAACATAGTATAAATTAAAATTTTAAGACATTTAACTTAATGAATAATATTTTGAAACATACATTAAGTTACATACTTTTTGAATTTTAGTTTATATTATGTCTAAACAAGTTATAAATTTTGGTTCTCTTTTATAGGTTTGTCAATTCATTTATTTATTATTTCAAAAATGTATGTATAATATGTTTAGTTTAAAGCAAATAGTGAGAACTATTCATTTTAAGATTAAATATATCAAGATACATTTTTAAAATAATAGATAAATAAATTGGGTTTACTTGTTAAATATTATTAATTATATCTTGATATATCTAGTTTTTGAACAAAGAGGTTTACTATTTTCTTTAAATATTATATATATTAAAATACAATTAACTAATAATTAATAAATAAATGATTTAAGTCTTAGGGAGTTTTTTTTTTTTTGCACATGTGGATAATAATAAGTATTTGTCACAATTATAAGGCAATAGTTATTAATTATTCTAAGTACATTTAGCAGATTATTTTCCAAGGTTTGCGTTAGTTGTGTCACGCTTTTCTAGGGGATGACCGCCAGTTGACTGCTTGCCTCATGCTTAGTCAAGGAGGAGTTTTGTATGTTCAAACTCAATTTGTGAGTAGTTGAGGCTTTTTTACTATACTTTGGAGTTCAGTTGGAGTTTTTTGGAGTTATTGTTCAATTATCATCAGTTTGGGAAATCTTTTCCAGCAGTTTGGTCTCTGTTTCTTGTAATTATATCCCTACTTTTGTGGGATTTATCCTCATATCTGAACCCCATATTTTCTGCATTTTTTTGGAGGATCTTGAGCAGTTTTGAGTAGCACTTCAGTTGTGCATGGCTTAGAGGAGTTTGTGGATCAGTTTCCCGCAGTTTAGCTCCTAATTTTGTAGGATTTTCTCATGCATCCGACTCTTTGGATATTTTTTTGGGCTATATCTTTTTTTTCCACCTCTTTTGAGAGGACTTCTTTCTTTTTGCCTCACTTTTGCACATTGCAGAAAGTAGGCATTATTGTAACAGAGTAGATTGTAGTAGATTCATGGAGTTTTATGTAGATTTTTTATACCTTTCCAGCTATATTTCTGTGTTATGGTTTGATTGTGAGAAGTTGATTTCAATCATTTTGTTACATACCTTTGTTGAATCAATTTTCCTTCAAATTTTAATGCAAAAATTGATGTCTCATGGTGCAGATTTATGATTGTGTTTATCTAATTTCAAGTTATTAAACCATGAAAACGTTATAGTTTTCCTCTTTATTAGTGATAAAGGAACCTATCATAGAGTTGTTATTGCAGGGTTCATCTAGCTGGTTATTGTGTTTCACCTATCTATATTATCTCATAAGTTTTACTGAAGCATTAAACATTGGTGAATCACCTTAGTAGTATAGTTTTGTTTTTTAAACCATATCCTGTTGGAATTATATGATGTGCCTAGTGACTAAGAGGGGGGGTGAATCAGGAACTAATCAAACTTAATCCTTTAAATCCATAATTAGATTAACTTATTTGTTTGCATGCATATAACTTGAAATTAAAGAATCATACAGAACACTTAACACAATCTTTGGGTACCCAGAAACCTTCCAAAAGAAAGTAAAACTAGGGTGGGGATGATACCCACAAGATTTAGTACTACAATATAAATTTATCTTGTTAGAGCTTACAATGACCAATTCTGATGTTTTGCCCTGTTAGGAACATAGAAAGGACTGTTAAGTCCACCTTGTTAAAGGATTTTGTACAATACAATAAGTAATGCAACTCGGTTAAGAGATTTAAAGAAAGGACTGTTAGGTCCACCTTGTTAAAGGATTTTGCTGATCCACCTGTGAGAATGAACCAGTTGATGATCTACTATGTGAAACTATGATTTCTCAATAAGATCCTTTTGAATATAACTGATCTCCTGAATGTGATAGATGAGACTTTGTTGTCCTAAATACTTCTACTTAAATCAAACTGTCATTCGCATGCCTTATGCATACATTCATACTTTTTCTTTTCTTACTCATATACTCTTCACATAATCATATTCCTAATCATATTGGATAAAACAAATTGTCTTACATATATATCTGTAAGACCAGAAAAAGGCATATTAGCATATCTAGGAGACCACAAACCCTAAATAATATGCTAACCTATCTAATCTATCATGAAATCCATTCAAAACAAGGGTTCATAAAAATAAATCATAAGAAACTCTAAGAACCCCCTTCAAATGAAGCTCCCATGTCCTTCTTTCTTCTCCATAATCAGGTTTGATGTGGCTCTTTGACAATAACAATATTGCACAAAGACTTTTGAAAGCACAAGTTTGCAATGAGAATACTAGAAGATAGTGGTCTAACCTTGAAAGAATTAAATGCATCCCATTTTATAGAAAATGAGTCATTTAGGTGAGATTGCACAAAATCTATGCATAAATGCATATTTTGGTTGGTAGGATGTTAGGAAGCGTGATATGAGGCAGATCAAATAAGGAGATATTGAGAATATTCATGAAGCACCTTAATAGGGATGTAAATCCTCAATTAAGGGATATGACAATTAGGTAGGATTAGGAATCATTAAGCCATTTAATAATTTAATATTCCTCACAAAATTCATAATTAGATTTATGAAATTATGAAAATCTCATAAATTGAAATTAGCCAATTAATTAATAAAAATTAATTAATTGTTGAGACTTAGGGAAAACGGGAATAAATAAAGTTTATTTATTTATTCAATTAGGACCTAGGATAAACTATGGGTTATTCATCCCAAGGGGGAAATTAGTGGATTATAGGTCAAATTGAAGGTGTTAACGTCAAATTGAAATGATTTTGATAATATTGATAAGGTTTAGGATCAATTCCAAGGGTTCCAGAAAAGTTTAGGAAAATCACGAGGCATCAATGAGCTTTGATAATGCGCCTGTGTAATGATGTTTGGAAATGATTGAAAAGCACCAATGAACTTTAATGGCATCGTAAGATTGAAATTAAAATGGGGAAACATCGATGATCTTGGACAATGTTCCCAAAATGATAATCAGAAATAGTATTGACAAATATGAACAACACTATTGAATTGATATTGATAGATTGATAGCGATAACGCTGATGATCTTTGACAATGTTATCAAATGGCTGATTAAGGGGATACAAAGCATCGATGATCTTGGAAAATTCTCCTGAAATGATGATAAGATTGATTGAATTGAAATAGGGTTTTGATCAATTTGGAAATTGGGTTAATTAGGCATCAATGATCTTGGACGATGCCCCAGAATGGTCGGAATGAGTCCAAACAATTCTGAAAGTGATTAGGAATAGAATAGGATGGGTTTGAATTGATTTAGGAAGGTTTGGAATGGTTTAGGATTAGTATAGGATCAAATAGGATCAGTTTAGGATTGATTAGAATTGATTAGGAAAATGATTGATTTGATAAAGAGAGTAGAAATGTTAGTAATTGATGACATGGAAGAATGACACAATATTAGTGAATGATAAAGATCAAACACACAATATAGAAGACATGTTAAAAGGAAGGCATATGCAATGAACCATTTTTAGGTGTCTACATTTTTCCCTTGTTTGAGACAATGTGATTATGAGCGTTGGCTCAAAGAAAAAATAGAAGATCATGCCCCAGTGGATAGATAGAATGGAGGGAGGATGCCCCCTCAAAAAATTGGGCAGAAATTGTTATGAGGACAATTTTTTGGAAAGAAAGATGACTGACTGAAGAAATGTTAGGAAAAAGAATAAATTAGATAAAGAAATGTTAGTAAGATAGAAATATTTTGGCTTTCATAAGTGCAATTATGTCATAAGAGCTTATTTTGATATGGAAAAATCAGATGTAACTCATCATGGCACAAAAGCCAGAGCGAGAAAGTCATTCTTTTGCGCAAAAAAAAAACACAATGCAGACAGAGGATGATCTTCTCCATCCTGAAGCATATAGTAGGAATGCCCCAAAATTTCATGAGATCATCAAACACGTAGAAGACAAATTAAAAACTGATCATGAACCATCCTAGCTACTCTCGTAAGTTCAGATAATATCATCGAGTAGCATAGGATCATGATCAAAAAAGAAAATCAATAAAAGATAAAACACTCACTGAAATAATGTGAGCCAACAACCATTTTGATCTTTTGTTACTTGCATTAAATGTTCTTTGATTGATAGGTTAGATTGCAATTGATGATTGGATAATTAATTGATAAATTGGACAGATTGATTGGTAGTAAAGATCGAAAGATTGAACAGGTCTAGCCAGATTGAATGTTGAGTCACAATGATTCAGATTACGTTTGTGAGAACATGATTTCATTAAGCACGGGATGATGAATCTTCCATGGATGTCTGCAAACATGATGACCGATACACAAAAGAAAGACAAGTATGTACAAATTTATTGCAGAATTTTGAAGAGATTTTTGCAATTTTTAGGATTTTTGAGATATTTGAATTTATTTATTTTTTATAGGTAGAGATATTTGAATTTTTTGTGATTATCTTTTTTCAGGACTTTTTATGATTTTTAGGAATTTTTTCATGACTTTTTAGGATTTTTTTCAACATCATATTTGAATTTTTAGCAATTTTTTCAGGACATTATTTGATTTTTTTTTATTTTGAGCTTCTTATTTGGATTTTTAGGATTTTTTTGAAATTTCCCCCAGTGTCTAGCAATGGAAGGACATTTTGAAAGGAGAAATGGACTGGTAGATGGACAAAGGCCAAGGGCCGTTGCATTGGATCTGGTTAGGTGGCAAGGACTATCCAAGAAATGAGATAACAATTTTTTTTTCACCAACCCGAGGGACTGGACAAGACAATGATAAGGTAATGAGATAGTGCAGTGGAGAGAATGTGATAAATTGACATGTCAAGAGGTTTTTCTTTGAAAACATGTTTTGCATTGAACGTCCTTATTTTACATCAAGACCAAGATAGGGAGTTGGATAGGACAATGTTAGGATATGGACAAGAACAGGGATATGGGTAGGATAAGAAAGATCAATAAGGGATAAGGGATATATGGATGAAAGGTTGTAATAGGATAGGAAATATAGACCAAAGGGATCAAGACAATGTAAAGAAGATAGGACATGCGATGCTTCGAGGAATATTTGTAGTTGTGTCAAGATGAAAGTTGGGGAAAAGGTGATAAGATAATGGATAATGGATAATGGAGGACATGATGGGGATAATGGAGGGAATTCTAGGGATAATAGAGGATAATGCCAATGAAATCTGCCCCCAAGTATAGACAACAAGAAGTTCATAGAATTACACATGACGCCTGTTTGCCAGGTTTTCATCATGGTGCTTGCCCAAAGCGCTTGTTTGCCAGGTTTTCACTATTGGATAAAATTATTTCTCTTGAATATTTTTTTTTGTTGCCAAGATGCATGTTTGACAGGTTTTCATCAAGGCAACTTTTTCCTTTTTCATTTTTTTTTGATTTTTTCATTTTTTTTCTTTTTTCTTTTTTTTTTTGACATTTTTTAACATTTTGGAAAAAATTGGACACATGAAGTGACATGGACAGAGGACTCAAGTGTCTTACTCTTAGAAATGTGCTTTTGAAAGATATTATGCAAAAATGTTGGTAGAGTAATGACAAAGGGATATGAAGTGGGTGATTAGATAAGGATGGGATAAGCTTTATGCAAGGGATTGGATAGGTTGGAAAGTAGGTGTTGGATAATGAAGGGAATGTACACCAGCTTTCTTTGAAGTGGAAGGGAATGGATTCAAGAATAACATTGGCACACACCTTAAGGGGTGATGGAGTGATAGAGGAAAATGAGATTTTGGATTTTGAAGGATTAATGAAGGAATAGATATGGATTTGAGGACACAAGGACCCAAAATGGATTTGGAAGATGGAAGACATTTAGATGGAGGGATAGCAATTTTAGATGCCAATTTGGACTTTTCTTTGGGACTCTCTTCTTCAAGGAGCTTCTTGGGAATCCACATGCTTTTTGACTTTTCATTATTTTGAGGGCCCTTTGAATGTATTGCTTGCACAATGGATTTTGGAATCCATATGGCTTTTGAATTTATTTTTTTCTCAATGGGCCTTTGTAGCCTTTTTAATAATTCTTTTTTATTTTCGATCATTTTTTTTCTTTTGTACATGTTGATTATACTGGACATGTTGATCCTTGATAGCATGTGGATTGCTTAACTTGTAGACTTTATGCTTGGCATCCAAATTGCTTTGAAAGGGAATGGAATTCATGGATGGATAGGAATTGTATGGAGGTATTTTGGATGGATGGAAGGTTCTCCAAGGTGTATGCCTTTGCTGACTTGCATGCAAGAAAGGGTAAGGGTATTGTGAGCTAGTGGAGGGAGGAATATATGGACCTAAGATGGATGGAAGGGTTGAAGGGGGAGGTATACATCTGGATTTGGATTTTGAAGGGATACCAACACCTTGAGATGTAGATTTGTTATTAAGACCATGGCCATTTGAATTTTCTTGGACATGTAAGGGTTTCAAGATACCTTTTGCATGGAGGTCTAACCCTTTCACGTTGGGTTTACCAAATGTAAGACCAGAAAAAGGAATATTATCATATCTAGGAGACCACAAACCCTAAATAATATGCTAACCTATCTAATCTATCATGAAAGCCTTCAAAACAAGGTTTTATAAAAATAAAGCATAACAAACTCTAAGAACCCCCTTCAAATGAAGCTCTCATGTCCTTCTTTCTTCTCCATAATCAGGTTTGATGTGGCTCTTTGATAATAAAAATATTGTGCAAAGACTTTTGAAAGCACAAGTTTTCAACGAGAATACTAGAAGATAGTGGTCTAACCTTGAAAGAATGAAATGCATCCTATTTTATAGAAAATGAGAGTCATTTAGGTGAGATTGCACAAAATCTATGCATAAATGCAGATTTTTGTTGGTAGGATGTTAGGAAGCATGATATGGGGGAGATCAAATAAGTATATATTGAGAATATTCATGAAGCACCTTAATGGGGATGTGAATCCTCAATTAAGGGATATGGAAATTAGGTAGGATTAGGAATCATTAAGCCATTTAATAATTCAATATCCTAAATATTCCTCACAAAATCCATAATTAGATTTATGAAATTATGAAAATCTCATAAATTGAAATTAGCCAATTAATTAATAAAAATTAATTAGTTGTTGAGACTTAGGGAAAAGGGGAATAAATAAAGTTTATTTATTTATTCAATTAGGACCTAGGATAAACTATGGGTTATTCATCCCAAGGGGGAAATTAGTGGATTATAGGTCGAATTGAAGGTGTTGATGTCAAATTGAAATGATTTTGATAATATTGATAAGGTTTAGGATCAATTCCAAGGGTTCCGAAATAGTTTAGGAAAATCACGAGGCATCGATGAGCTTTGACAATGCGCCTGTGTAATGATGTTTGGAAATGATTGAAAAGTGCCAATGAACTTTGATGGTGTCGTAAGATTGAAATTAAAATGGGGAAACATCGATGATCTTGGACAATGTTCCCAAAATGACAATCAGAAATAGTATTGACAAATATGAACAACACTATTGAATTGATATTGATAGATTGATAGTGATAACACTGATGATCTTTGACAATGTTATCAAATGGATGATTAAGGGGATACAAAGCATCAATGATCTTGGACAATGCTCCTGAAATGATAATAAGATTGATCGAATTGAAATAGGGTTTTGATCAATTTGGAAATTGGGTTAATTAGGCATCGATGATCTTGGACAATGCCCCAAAATGGTTGAAATGAGTCCAAACAATTTTGAAAGTGATTATGAATAGAATAGGATGGGTTTGAATTGATTTAGGAAGGTTTGGAATGGTTTAGGATCAGTTTAGGATCAAATAGGATCGGTTTAGGATTGATCAAAATTGATTAGGAAAATGATCGATTTGATAAAGAGAGTAGAAATGTTAGTAATTGATGACATGGAAGAATGACACAATATTAGTGAATGATAAAGATCAAACACACAATATAGAAGACATGTTAAAAGGGGGGCATAGGCAATGAACCATTTTTGGGTGTCTATAATATCTTTATCCAGCAAATAACTCTGTAAGTCGGCTTGCAATAAAAAAAATTATATTTAACAATATATGCAAAGTCAGCTTCAAAATGTCACTCGGGTCCAAAAGACTACTCAGGTGATAAACTATCACTCGGGCGATGCTGAACACTCAGGTGATGTTGAACACTCAGGCAATACTGAACACTCAGATGATACTGAACACTCAGGCGACATTTTATACTTGGGCAACACTGAATACATGGGCAACACTAAATACATGGGCAACACTGAATTACTAAGTGTTTTGACACTAATTGACAATATGTCTTGCCATAAGGTCTACAATATCCCCCTTTGGCATTAGTGAAAAAAAAACTTATCATTGAATTCTATATTTGATATGTCAAAACTCCCCCTTTCTATCTACTCGAGTTTTGACACTGCTTCTACTGCTCGGGTCCAACTAACTCTATTTTTGTGTTTTTCAATAAAATATATATTCATTGTACATATGTTCTCTTTATTATAATATAATGATATTTCCCCCTTGTTTTTTATAGGAATGCCAAAAACTGATATTTACAATGTTATCCCGAAGTAGGATAGGAAATCACTATGTACCTTCAAAATTTTAGACAGAGTGTTGTCCCAATTGTCATGTAGCACCTTTATGATGTGAAATTCAACTTGTAGTGTAGCTCTGTAGACAAATCTATCATTAGCTCGACAACTGAGAAGTTGTTGTCATGAATGAGTGTCTTAGCATGTGTTATTTGTTTCTGCATTCCATCCATGTGTGGTAGAAGTTGGCTCTGGATTGTTGTAAGAGATTCTTTGTTCCTTTCTTCTTCTCTCAACAATTCAGCTTGTAGATAAGTAAGACACTTGATTTTCATGAAGTGAGCAGAACTGGTGCTCGGGTCAAGTCCTAACTGCCTTGCACTTTCCTTCATGTTTGCATCGATATTTACTAACTTGTTCTTGATTTCCATAGTAAAGTTAGAGGAGTCACTCAACTTTACAAATAGTCCTACCACATTTTTCATAGTGGTTTCTAGAGTGCTAATGATCTTTGTAAGTTGCACCTGGTCAATTGCAATCTTCTTTGCAATGTTTTCTAGAACCTTGTTCTCAAATTTCTTCTCTGCCTTCTCAAGTAACTTCTCCTGACCATTCATATCTATGTTGAACTTTTGGAAAATGTCAACAAGTTGGTCCATTATTGAGTCACTCTCATTGAATTCAATCTATAATGCATCTACAAATATGCCTTTAACATCTTCAAGTACTTTATTCCTTTGTCTTTCCTTTCAGACCTTTTTTTGTGTAGCTCTTTTCTTCCATAGTTCTCCCAAAATATCCATTTTATCTACAGATTGGTTGGATAGATCCCAATTAGGAATCACAATTTCTTTATCTAGATCTATCTCATCAATAATTATTTCCTATGTCTTAGGACTCGGCGAAGGAAAAATTTCCTTACCTTTACCTACCTCATCCTTTGCTTCAGTCTTCAATCTAATTAGGTCATAGACCTTTACAGTACCGATTGTTGGATCAATATTTACTGATGAATCAATATTAGCAGTATAAATATCTACCTTGTCTTTTTGTGACTCAGGGGTGCATGTCTCAGTAGTAAGAGGAGCCTATTTCTCGGTCTTTGTCTGTTTAGATGTGGATTCTGCAACCTTGTCTTTTCTTGGAGGTACTATATTCTGTATAGGAGATTTGGGTAATGATGCCATTACCTCAATTGCAATCTTCTCTATGTTAGACTCTTCAATAGTTTGTATCTCAAGTAGTGTATCATCATTTCCCTGTGCTGGAGGATCTTTACTCAGTACTTCTTCCTTCACATTGCCTTCTATTATCTCAAATATTGATTTCCACACTAATGTGGCACGCGGAGCTACATCTTCTATGTTCTTGTTCAATATTTGGAATTCCCTGAATCTGGGGGTGTGATTATTCTCATATTTTCTCAAGGCCTCTTTTTCTTCTTTGCCTTCCATTGCAGGCATGACCTGCTTCAATGTTTGTTCCCTTATATCTTTTTCAATTTGTACTGCATTCTTCCAGGGAATAGATATTGTCTTAAATAGGTCTTCATTCATATAACTCTTCAACTTGGAAGGTCATATTTCCACTTTTCCAACTTCTCCACCACTGATTTCTCAATCTTCTTCTTTTCTTCTTCTAACCTAGAAGCATAATTCAGTGACTTCAAAGAAATCATGGCTCTTCCTTCTATAAGGTCTTTAATCTTCTGATCAAGTGTGGGTGTTGGTTTAGTGAAGACCACAGTATTATCTTCTTCATCATCATCCTCATCATCACTTAGTATAATTTTTCTCCTTGATCTCCTCAAGGTGACAATAGGAGTAGTGCCTTTTGCCTTTTTTTGTTTAGGTGGTGTCTTCCTCTTCTTCTATAGAGGTTTAATATCAATTTCTTCCTTTTCAGATTCAACAACCTCTAACTTAACTATATCCTCTATTTTAACTGTGTCCTCTTTACTCTTAGAGATGGTAGGAGAGTCGAAGGTCTTGCCATCCTTCTTCTTGAATGTATCAAGTCTCTTCCTTCCTCTTTTCAATATCTTAGGAATCTCAATATCCAAAGATATCATGCTCTTTGCTTCCTCATATGTTCCAAAGTAAGGTGCCTTTGGATTGACAGGTTCATTCACAAGAGCCTCTATGATATCTTTTGTGTCATCATTTTTAACTTCATATGGAAGGGGTTGTACCCATGCAACCCTAGGATTTACTACTTGTATATAAAACTTATCACAATCAACTAGAAAATTGATTTCATCTTTGTACTTCTCAACTAGTTGTTTTTGAATTCTATATCTACTCTGCATCTTCTGTTTTAAACTCTCAAAGTATCCATCCATAATGATATCAAAGTTATCTCCTAACTCAGCTATGATTTCATTAATTTGATGGATAATTCGTCTATCCTTCTTCCAGGATACTGTTCCTTTGGAGGGAAAGAACTTCTCAACATAAAAGAGTATGCAGATTAGAAGAGAACCAAACTTACATGAATTGGTTTTGGATACTCGAATGCTTTCCATATTCTTTCTCAATTGAGTGATTTGCAATTTTTCTAGGTCGAATATAAAATTCTTCTTTACTACTTTGTATGCTATGTCAACAAATTTGCACGCAACATTGTTGGGTCTTCCCGAGCTGTATATCTTGTGGGCTCTGACATGAATTCCAAATTTCAACTCCATATTAGTCACTCCATTAAGTCTCATGCCTCTGTTGCCCCACTCGACAAGAGTGAACTCGGCTATTTAATCCCTATTTAGGGTTTTGGTAGCTTTTATCTTATCTAGCATAGGGAACCTGGTGAGATGGTGAATTATCTACTTAGTGATCTTCACAGGATGTTCCAACCATAGTTGCATGTCGTGGACACGACTAAGAACATATCTCATCCATTTTCTCTATAAATCCCTTGGCATGTGCATGATGTGTGTCAAACCCTTGGTTTCGAAGTGCTTATGCTCAGGCTTTAGGCTCATGTTGGTACATAATTTATCATATGCTTGATTCATCTCACTGGTTGCAAGCTCCTATATGTTGCAGTGATAGAAGCTGTGAATGTCATTAACTAGTAACACTCTTAGAGGAATTAGGGAATGAGCTCTCATCAGGTCTATCACCTTTGCAACTGTCGGATGAAGCTTTAACACCAAAGGATCACAAATTGAATTCCTTACTAGCATCTCAGAAGCTTTCTTGACCTTGCTTTTGGAAGTGGATGCCATATTGCTCAGACAAAATGATCAAACTCCACTTTCAATCATGAATTCGCACTGAATTGCTAAGGGCTTTGAATTGACTTGTAAACTGTAATATTTGTAAGAAATACTCTTTACAATCCTTCATTTATAAGAGATTTTCAACCATTAGAGTATTTCATTAAATACCCTATACATAGTAGCTGGCGTGACTTGGGTGTTTCTCCAAGATTCACTCGGAAGCTCGAGTGAAACTAAATTTCCAATTATCAATACTGCCTGACTCAGCTTGGGTGAGCTAGAGTGGCTCGGGTGTAACTAAAATTCTAACTCAGGTTGAACTATAATGTATCCTCATGCATCAATATGCGGATATGGACTGTATTGCTTCTCTAGAGCTAATGTAGGATGTCTTGTATTGCATAGTTCTAGTCATCTCCTTACTTTCCTATTCTGTAATGATAGATCCACCCATCTCACTATTTAGGGTGTCATTAGATCCTTCATTGCTTTGATCTGAATTATCTGAGGATTTCCTTACCCATTTCTTGCTCATCTAAGTTTTGATTTCAGAGACTTTGTCTTTTCCATTCTCAAAACCAATATCAAATTTTTCTCTATTCATACAGTCCTTGCTTAGATGACTGAATTGCTTGCACACATAACATCTTTTAGTAGGATCTCTTTTTTTGAAGTGAGTCTTCACACAATTTTCACCAATGTGTCCATATTCACTACATTGACAACATTTGTACCAAGTGTTGTAATCCCAACCAAAAATTGCCTTGGCTAATTGTTCAACAAGATTCCATTTCTTAGTTCTGCACTCGGAAGATTTATGACCTTGTTTGTTGCATTTGTAGCTTTTCCCTTCAAACTTAGGTTTCTCTTTTCATTCACTTGCTCTATGTCCATGTTTGTTGCAACTGTAGCATTTACCATTAAATTTTGACTTTCCATTTGTCCAACATTTATTTGATGTATGCCCTGACTTACCACAATGATTTCATGTAGGTTTGTTGTTCCTTTGAGCTCCTTGATGTGAGGATTCACCTTGTTCAGTATAACCTAATCCAGTCTGTCTATGATGTCTGAGTTATGTTGCCTAATCCATTCTAGGTTGTGAATTTATCATACTTTCATTTGTTTGTTTTTCAGTATTGAGATCATTCTGTAGTCTTTCATTTTCTATTCTTAGATTTTCTACTTCCTATGTTGCATTGTTGAGTTGACTTACCAAATCAGCTTGCTGGAGTGACAAGTGTTAGATTTTATTTTCTTTTTCTTCTAATCTTATGCTCAGCAGTCTTTTATCTTCTTGTGCTATATTTCTGTCATCTTCTGCTTTGTCTTTTAGTTCCATGACTTCACACATTCTGATTGAGTGAACTTCATGTTCTCTTTTCAACTTTATGACTTCTTCATGTAAATTTAGATTCTTTGCAAGCAAGTCTTCAATGGCTGCATCATCTTCTTCTAAGCTTCTATCTTTGCAAAATTCTTCAATTATTTCTTCTATATAGTTCTTGTCATTCATCTACACTGCTAATTCTTTGCTTCTCTTCAGAGAAAGAGAGAGTTGCTCCTTGAGTATTATGATCTGATCCATGGACACTTTAAGATCTATCTTTTTATTCTCAGTGGCTTTCTCTAGTCTGTATGTTTCCATATCCTCTGATCTTTTCTCAAGCTGTTAAACTTCTAATAAGAGAACCTCCACTCTGATACCAATTGTTGGAATTATATGATGTGCCCAGTGACTGAGAGGGGGGTGAATCAGGAACTAATAAAATTTAATCCTTTTAATCCACAATTAGATTAACTTATTTGTTTGCATGCATATAACTTGAAAGTAAAGAATCATACAGAACACATAACACAATATTTGGTTACCCAGAAACCTTCCAAAAGAAATTAAAACTGGGGTGGGGATGATACCCATAAGATTTAGTATTGCAGTATAAATTTAGCCTGTTAGAGCTTACAATGACCACTTTTGATGGTCTCCCCTGTTAGGAGCATAGAAAGGATTGTTAGTTCCACCTTGTTAAAGGATTGTGTACAATACAATAAGTAATGCAACCCGGTTAAGAGATTTAAAGAAAGGACTATTAGGTCCACCTTGTTAAAGGATTTTTTTGATCCACCTGTGAGAATGAACCAGTTGATGATCTTCTCTGTGCAAATTTGATTGTTGAATAAGATCCTTTTGAGTATAACTGATCACCTAAATGTGATAGATGAGACTCTATTGTCCTGAACACTTATGCACTTGAATCAAACTGCCATTCGCATGCCTTATGCATACATTCATACTTATTCTTTTCTTACTCATATACTCTTCACATAATCATATTCCTAATCATATTGGATAAAACAAACTATCTTACATATATATCTTTATCCAACAAATAACTTTGTAAGTCGGCTTGCAATAAACAAAATTGTATTTAACAATATATGCAAAGTCGGCTTCAAATTGTCACTCGGGTCCAAAAAACTACTCAGGTGATAAACTGTCACTCGGGCGATGTTGAACACTCGGGTGACGTTGAACACTCGGGCGATATTGAACACTTAGGCGATACTGAGCACTCGGGTGACACTGTATACTCGAGCAACACTGAATACTCAGGCAACACTGAATGACTAAGTGTTTTGACACTAATTGAAAATATGTCTTGCCATAAGGTCTACATATCCTTCTACCATTTTCCTCATCCAGAAATAGTTTAGGTGATCACAAGGAAGTAGTCGACCTATGATCTGGAGATTTTTTCTCATTCCCACCAATGAGAACATTTCCATGTTTCAATAGGATTGCAAGGTCCCACACTTTGCATCATGGGTACAATCCTGATTGACAACAATAGCATTCATATTTTAAATGTTGCTTGTAAATATTATTCAAAATTAACTTGAATAAAAGTTTTAAATAGTGATAATAGTGAAAGTAGTACAAATATCTTAAATTCATCTACTTATAAAAATGTCAAGATAATACAAAATTCATTTTATTCAATTTTGAATGGTGTGCCTCTTTGCAACATATGCAGGAAATAATGAAGAAATAGATAGTTGCATACTTTTAGGAAGATATACATCCATATATTCAAAAAATATACAAATATTCCCTTTTACAAGAATTTAGAAGGAGATTTGAGATTATTAAGCATGGATCATTTGAGAGTATTTCTATTTTTCTTTCAAACAATAAGTGACATTAATATTTCAACTATATCATCAAAGATGTCTGTAAGTAATTTTTAAAGGAGTTGTGGAAGAGGCGGAGAGGCATTTGAATACATGATTGACAAACTCCCCCTATTATCTATGTGAATCTTCAATTAGGGTAGAGATAAAATATCATTCCGATTTTAAGTTGAGTTTAATTAGATATCTCTTGATCCATTTTAAACACATTTTTTTAAAATATAGATATGCTTGTTAATCTCTAACAATTTATAATGTCTAAAAGGCTTAGACGACCATAAGAAACATCTTGTCCGCTCATTTGGTATAGTTGCCCATCGGCTAGATTTTTGTTGTTGCATCCGGTGCCAAACCTTTTGACTGCAGGGTGGGAAATGAATGAATAATATGAAAAAAGGGGGTGCCATTTTTTCCTTTTTTAAACACATCCACAACAGGCTTTCAAAGTTATTTGTTGACCATCATATTTTCACTATTTAAACTCCGGATGATTTTTTGTAATCTTTAGTGCGTGATTTTTTTAATCAAATACTTAATTTTTTATTTTTACCATTACCATACGGAAGAAAAATTATTTAATTTTCCCAATACAGTTGGCAACTGACAATTACCAGAAGTGCTAAGTGTCATCTTCTTGTTTCTATTTCCGTTTCAAGATTGCATATGAAATTTTCCTTATAAATTTGCAGTGTGCTTCAGTGTATATAATGCATTAAACTTCTTTTTTAGCAGCATTTCCTATTTTATGGTTTGGATTCTGCAAACTCATATATGTCTTTATGATTATAAATGCCTATGTATTGAGCAGTGTTTTAAGCTACTCTATTTTGAATGTAATACAGTAAATTTTAAAATCTTCCCTTGAGCAATAGGGTTTGGTATAGATGTTCTATTTTATTTTGTTTCGCTGATAAATATATTCCATCATCATTTTTGGGAATATTCAATATTTTTGTTATTTATATACTTTATGATTTTATACATAAGAGTTTTATTGTACTTGTCATAGGCAATATACTATTGCATTCACTTATGCACAAATAGTGAATTAGTTTTGCACCAATCAACCAATCATAAATCATTATTTTTTTCCCTTTGACTATGTGTAAAGTTTAAATATTTATTTATGAATTAAATATATTCTACAAATTAGTTATCTCAATTATGATTGGTTCAATCGATTTGGTCTTATATGACCCCTTTTTCGGAGTACTGAATTTTCTTCCCCAAGATTTTATGTTAAAAAAATTAAAACATTTGAGACACATATATTGAATATATTAGTGCATTATTTTTATTATATTTTAAATATAATTTTATTCAAAATACTCATTTAAAATTTTAAAATATTTTTTTAATACTATAGTGATTGATATTATATATTATTTTAAAAAATCTATCAAATTTATTTCAATAATTATTATATACTTGTATATTATTTATTATATTTCCTTAAAAGTTACTATTTTTTTATCGGTAAAAGGCCGAAGCCCGTATATTATATTAAAAAATTAAATTACAGAAGTCTCCATTCTTTGCGGGCACTGGTAGGAAAGAATGGAGAAGAAAACCTCCAGTCTTGTCCGGGACCCGAAGTCCAAATTTCTTAGTACATTACATGGTTTATGAGGGCATTCCATCATTTACATATAAACATGAAGGCATACCTTCATCAAATTTTCTTTCAGAATTAAAGACAATCCCTTGAACATTTCTAGAATGCTATTACATGATATTACATATAGTGAACTGGGTTGGTAAGAACCCTTGATGGAGAACTTTGGTTTCATCCCTTCATTCTTTATTTCGGTCGTTGTATCTGGTTTCCATTGTCTTTTTCCTACACACATATAACCACTAAAGGAAACATGTCTAATATCATCTTATTTTGGTTATTCATATTATAAATAAAACAAATTAATTAGTTTGCCTTTGTTTTGTCATTTTAGTTGCTTGGAGATTATAATCCCATTTTTGTGAAGCCTTCATCTTATGCCAACTTTAGATTATCTAGATACTTATTGTTTTTCCATCCTTTGACTAAAAAAATTTTCTCATGACCCATGCTTTGTAGTTAACAAAGACGAAATATAAAATTAGTTGAATTACTCACTAAAATTATCAAAAACCAGTTATAGTAGTCAATGTAAATGACAATTGAAACAGTAGTAATAATCTGTGTGAAAAGGGTTAAAAGAGCAATTCTCCATCTATGGTTACTCTTACTTCTGTCTAATTTGTTCCAGATAACAGTTATAGGAATCTAAGTATGTAATAATGTTTAAAATGCAAAAACCCTTAATGAATAGTAGCAAGTCAAGCTTTTTTTTTTAGATATATTTATATGACTGTATATGTCTTTATATAAATATCTATATATGTTTATTTATTTATACATGTGAATATATATATATA
>MU227963.1:1087268-1101474 GCA_018584345.1 Thuja plicata | reverse complement strand
ATCCCCACTGCACAAGGAAGATATTGAAGATTTTTGGGCAGACTGTCAGGACAATTTTGATCTCTGGGCCCGTCAACATTCACAGATGCCCAAGGGACTCATGAAGGTGCTTGACCTTTAGAATTTTCTGAAGGTTTTTTCATATGACAGGCTGCTAGAAGACCCAACATACAAGACCTATATCAAATTTAGTGCTTCCTCAATTCACCAATTCTCCATATTGCTATGCCCTGCATACCCGTCCCTACATTTTTTAGGAAAAATGTTGGGTCCCCCTTTTTTCTTTTTCTCTTCCCCTGTCTTCTTCTTTTTTCTTTGTTTTCCCTCCGTGCTTTGCTTTCGCGAGAGTTGTCTTTATTTTGTTTTGCTTCCTCATGTCTCTGGGACCCGGTCCCGGAGTTTGTTTGTTCTTTCCAGAGTTCTTCCAGACTCTGAGATTCTCTACCATTAGGTCTTCTTTCATGAGAAGGCATGGTCGTATGGAATCCTCGGGCCCAGAGTCTGAAGGTTTTTCTTGTCCCAGAGTTGTTAGAAAAGTGCAACCTATTTTTACCCTAGGGGTATAAATGAAAGTTACCTATCATTTTCATAGTTACCATGATTAAAACACTTAGAGCATTCAGAGCGATATTGAGGTGATTAAGGTGATTAAACAATGAGTTGATCCCTGTGCTTAGTGGCTAATTGAACATTGATTTTCAGTGTTTGCTTATGATCATTCGAAGGTGGACCTGTTGCAGAGCATTTTCCATGTTCATCTTCCCTGCGTCTTTCGCATTTCCAGGATGGTTGTCATTTTTCCTTCTTTGGTTTTTTGTTCCTCTGGTTTTTTGTCTTCCCTTTTGTGGTGCTCATTTTTTTTCTTTTGCTTTCGTTTGTTTTTGTTTCCGTTTTCTGTGTTTTCTCCTAGTTTGCCTCTCATTGGTGGGTTAGCCCTGCCAGAGGGTTGTCTGCCTTTTGTGTAGTTGTAATCTAGTATATATATTGTACATTGTTGTAGGTTAGCTTTTGTTCCTTCATAAGTTATGTACATTGTGTAAATACTCTGTAAATGTTTTATATATGCCTCAGCTCTTTGTATCTTAGTGTGTATACCTCTTGTATATCCTTCCATCCTATCAAGCTTGTCGTGATCCATCACATTTTGAATCATTCTATCAAGCTTGTCGAGAGGGAGTCACCACGGTTCAAACTCGGCACATCACTGGTTCGAGCCATGGCTGATTTCTCTCTCTTATGTCGTGTCATCTTAATAGCGAGATTAATTTCCCACGAGTGGGAATTCAAACCCCATCCCATATGGCATTCAATTTCCCTCATGTCGGCCCACTTGTCACCATTAATGTCATTTATGTTTCCCATCACGTGGCCATGTGACAACTCATGTCAGCCAAGTATAGCTTCCTACTGGTCACATCGACACGGCAATAGCTAGTTCTTTCAGACTCTGGGTGTCGAGGCCCCTGGGTTCTCATTCCATCTTTGTTATTTGGTTCAATACCCTGGAGCTCCCAAGTGTTTATCAGAATCTAGCTCATGTTTTTCTTAAATACTCCAGGATTTTGATATATGCTAACACTTTTTGGACAGGTGCGGGTTGATGATAATTCCCCCGGAATCCACAAAATTATTATTATTATACCATGTATTGATGGTTCTCTAGTTTTGCAGGTTGTCGATTGTGTGATAGAAATGTCTGAGGTGATCACTCCTCCTGATAGCCCGGAGCTACCTACTACCTCCACTCAGGTGGCCACAAAAACCAAGGTCGAAAGGATGCTAGCAAATCTGCCACTGACCTCCAAATACCCAAAGGAGGGCATTCTCGTGGGATCCAAGGTGTATTCCAAAGTCCAAGAAATAAAAAACATAGAGCCCAGACTTTGGGCTGAAATGCAAGGCTTAATCCAATCCATCTACAGGTTGAAGGCCAACAGAGATAGTATGGCCACTCATTTGGCCGCCTCTAGCATTATTAAGGCTATGAACTTTCCTTGTTTGGTGCAATCACCAGAATTGATAATTCAACTGGAAACATTGTACAATGCACCTACTCAGACTATTTTGCTTGCCAATCCCCGACCGTTATAATATCCAGCAAGTAGCAACTTTTGCCTCAGGGCTGGGGATACCATAGTTCAAGGGGTCCATCATCATCAACCGGGCCAAGTCGTTATAGGATTTTGAGGAAGCTGCCCTTGTCTCCCGGCAATATCTTAATAACCAGTGGCTGAAGTCCCCAAAGAGGGACCATAAAAGGATGAAGTTGGAAATTCCCCGCGGGGATTTCAAAGAGCCCATCCAGGAGGGCATTATATTTTTATGCAGGATCTTTAGATTGCCCCATGCCTGGGATTTCTCAGCATGGATGTATTACTTCCTTTACTGCATCACCACCCGCAACTAGACTTTCAACTAGGAGACTATTATATTCAATCATGTGGACACATAGCTAAAGGGTTTCGTCCAGAGTTCCAAGTTCTATATGAAATTTTACGTGCTATGGGAACTAGCCCAACATAGACCAGATTTTCTAGGTTTGGGAATAGTAGGTGAGCTTGGGAATGGGCCGGTCCAGTTAACACCATGGGATCATTATCCCTAAGTCTAATGGGAACTTAGATTCCTAAATTTTTGCAAGGTAAATGATGCTTTCATTTACCAAAATATTCTAACACTTACCCAGGACTCTAGGTACCAGTTATTGTAGGAGGCGATGAACCTGGTCAGTACTTATGGTCATTATTTTATTCAATTCCAGCAACACACCTACATTCAGGTGACTGGCTTATCTCCTTCCCTGGTATTGCGGGGATAGAATCATTATTTTGGAGTTCTGTCGGTAGATCCTAGACCTGTACACCTTCTTCACATTGAAGAAGGTCATTAACGTCCCATTCCCCATTTCATGTGAGAATTATACATGTAACTTCATCACAGCAAGGGAGGCAGATAGTGAGTTGAAGAGCCTGGAACTAGTGGAATTCCACCACACCAGGAAAAATTATGATCCTCTAGGCAAGATTGCCTTGGCACTTCCCCAGGCATCCCCACTGCACAAGGAAGATATTGAAGATTTTTGGGCAGACTGTCAGGACAATTTTGATCTCTGGGCCCGTCAACATTCACAGATGCCCAAGGGACTCATGAAGGTGCTTGACCTTTAGAATTTTTTGAAGGTTTTTTCAGATGACAGGCTGCTAGAAGACCCAACATACAAGGGACAGGGATTAGACAAGTTGGATCTCCCTCCAGTGGATTGGGCCACCCCAAAAGACTTGACAATTGAGGGAGTATGCCACCCTATTTTGGAGGCCAGTCACAAGTATTTTACCTGGGTGTGTCCCAAAAGCACCTAGAATGAATCGATTGTCTGAAGGTCCTCTTCAACTTCCACTGCCACCACCAGACCTAGCACAAGTAAGGGGAAATAAAAAGAAGATACCCCGGCTAAGGTACCTCCCCAAGGCCCGAACCCCATAATGGTACAACTATAGAAACAAATGGAGTTGGCGAGGTTGGTTAGCCAGTAGATAAGTACGCAAATATCCTTCGATCTCCTTGTGACTCCAATATCATCTACTCGCCCGGTGGGATCCCCTTTGTTGGCTGTAATGATGAGCAGACAGACTTTCACCGAGGTGGAGTCTACCAATGTTTTGGAGACCGGGGTCCCATTGCTGAGAAAGAAGAAGAAAAAGGTAACCCCCACTCCAAGCACAGCCTTCATCCCCGATATGCCAGATATGCCTCCATTTGATGTCAGTTCAGACTCCCCCAAACTTGAGGATATTCCTGATTCCTCTCCCACGCATGATGGTTTTGACAATGTCTTCAAGACAGATGAACTCATCAACCTCCACGAGAATATAGATCACGCAGCGGAAGAAGTCACCACCCAAGAGAAGGAGGATATCCCCATAGAAGGAGAGATCCCAGAATAAGAAGTTGCTATAGGGCAGGAGGTCTGGGATGAAACATAAAAGGAGCCTGAATGGGAGAAGACACCGGTCCAAGGGACCAAGGATGAACCTAGGAAAATCATAGATGAGCAGCCGATGATTGGGGAAACCGAACCCACGGGATCAACCATATCCCCATTCATCATGCTCCATACGCCTTCGGTTACTCTGGGTGACAAAATGCCCTGGAGCACATTTGGTGAGGTAGTAAAGGCAACTGCATGGTTAAAATTTTCCCAGAGACCTCACCCACCGTCGAAAGATGTTCCAATGGAGGAAGATGTGCCAGCAGACGAGGCCAATGAGGCCAAAGAATAGTAGCAAAAGAATGACTGGGAAGTCCCAAAAAATGTAAATGTCAGATTAACTGATGTTGAAAGGGTTGAGGAAGTCCCTGAAGATACAGGTGATATTGATGCTAGAGAAGAAGAAGTTCTGGATATCGCAAAAGAGGATGCCAACACGGTGGAAAATACTGAGGCCTCTGGAGAGTGGGAGCAAGAACAAGTTTAGGACAAAGAAAAGGAGCCCAATGACACTGTACATTCCAGGAACATGCCACCCGATTCTAAAGAGAATCTGGATGCCTAGGTCTTAACAAAAAAGCAACCCAAGTTGCCTCAATGGCTGGTAGAATCAAGAAAAAGAAAGGCCCCAGCGGTCGCATCAGGTGTCCCACACTCTTTGGCCGAAATGATGGCCCAAAATGCAGAGGCTCAGAAGCCTAAGAAGGCATGGATAGTTCATGCCCTTTGGACTGGTCCAATAGGAAACACAGTTGCAACTATCACAACACCTCCTCAAGATGCAGATGCAGTGTCTATAAGGCCTGAAGATTACAACATTACAGAAGTGGAACTGGGGAGAAGAGATAAGTAGGGTGAATTGGACTTGCTGAGAGAGGCCACCAAAGCAGTGGAGACCTAATATGTTAAACAAGGCCAGAAGTTAAAGGAGGAAAGAGAGACCAATGCTAATCTCCTCACACTTCTGGCAGAACTTACAAAGCCTTTGGCCGAGATCCACCCAGAAACCTCTTCCTCCAGATTTTTGCTTGCACAGGGTGACGTGGATTCTCTCTGGGCCATGAAGAAGAAGGCGCAGGCTGTGGACGGGTGGTTCACCAAGCAAATAGCTACCATAAGACAATTTCTAGTAGTGTCCCTCCCAGATCTTTACCATGTCAATATCCTCATCAGCCAGGAAAATAGCTCTGCTCTTCTATGGGAGCAATACTTAGAGAAATATGAAAAGTGGAAGGCTGGATTGGAATAAATTTGCAATGCCAGAGAAGAAGCCATCATAGAGATGAGAATTTTTGGAGATGAATCATATGATTCCCTCCAGGCCCAGTACTCCAGACTTGGCCTCAAAATAGAGGTATGCAAGGAACTGGTTAAGGCCTAAAAGAGAAGGTGACCGTGGCTTAATATCCCTTGGGCCTATCTCAGGCATTTGTGGTCAGAGTATCACGAGTCGATCCCTTCACCACCGGGACATGCACCCCGGAGGACTACGTCCTCAGCAAATTTGATGAACGGATAGAATCCCTGTATCTGGTTGCTGGAGATTTTGACCAGGGAAGGTTATCAAGATTATCCAAGGTGATGATCTGGGCACATGATGTCATGAAGATGGTAGATGAGTTTCGAAATAGGGTCGGAGAGGTTGAGGAAAAGTTGGAGGCTATTCACAGTCGATGGGACAGCATTAAGGACATAGATGAAGAAGGCGTAAGCCAAGTATTGGAAGCATTCAAAAATAGTAAGGAACAATAAGGTTCTCCAGAGTTTGGATAATTCCATCGACCATGCATATGTTGTATTCTTTATTCTTTGAGCTTAAACTCCTGGATCCCGGAGTTCCAGATCCATAATTTTGTATTCTTTGGATGACCCACGTCTAGGTTCCCTGGAGCCAACTGGTCATTGTCAGACAGTTAATAAGGATGTCAGAAGTTAGGTGACTCCAACAAGGCACATCATCTCAAAGATGATTCTGACAAGTGGTCTTCCCAAGGCACCTCTCCAACATAACACCTGGCGCATCCAAGATGGTGAGCCACTTTTCCATTAATGAGGAATATAGCCTCGATCCCCAGGGGATCAAATTTCTTCTATTCTCCCTCTGGCTCTCTTCTCAAGGCTGATTCTTCCATACCTTCGTTCTCATCTCATTCCTCTAACATGTCAGGCCTTTGCTCTTCCTAAGGTTGTTGTAGCATGGTGCAGGTAGTACCGGCCACAAAAAATTGTATTTTATTGGTTGAGTGTAAAGATAATATAGGTTAATTTTAGGGCAAGTTGTGTATAAATAATAAGTCCGACCTCATTCCAAGGGTTGTCCAAATTGATGATTTTGCAATCCATAGCTATAGAATTTTCATTTCTCAATTCTCATAGTTGCAGAGCTCAATGCTCCTTAGTCTTTAGAAGCTTTCAGTAGATAGATGCTCCCCTGGAGTTGTTGATGTACTCACTAGTGATGTTGGAACACCATTAATGAAGAAAGAAGGATTCTGGCAATGTTGATGTTGGTCTCTCAACCTCTGATTTAATACTTTTCATGTTGTATGTTTATTATGTCCCTTGCTCTAATATTTTAAGTAGATTAACGACCTTCTTTTCCCTCGCTATTGAATACGTATGAACTGATGGTTGTGCGCACATTCAATATTTTAGTGTAGCATGTTAGAGCTTGGTTGATGTTTTGAATGTATTTGCATGACTATAGATAGACGAAATACTTCTAACCCTGCCCTATTTTTTGAGGTTTATTTGGTAAACTAACAGATGCTTACAGGAAACCTCACTTACATAAATCCCTGGAGTAGACGAGCTGAGATAACCAGTTATCCCTCTGAACAAAATAGTCACAATGACCAACTTAGCTCCTACACTGTTGAGACCCTACTCTTATGTGCTTGAAGGCCCAGAGAATCTCATTTCTCCAGACAACCTTTACAGGTTGATAGTCATCTAATGGTATGATATTATGAAAGATTGCTTATATTTTATAATATTTTGTTGTCGTGTCTGTGTAATTTTGTGCCTGTGGCTATAGGAGAAATTTAGGAAGCTTAATTTATATCTGTATTAATGATAATTTATCTGTGTCTAAACTACTATCTATATATGTTTATATGGTTTTTATGTGTTTGTGTGTATATTCATATTTAGCTTTATTTATATATATGGTTTTTTTATATAGCTATGTCTATTTTTGAATTTCTATATGTTTGATATATATAGATTTATATATCTGGATACGTATGTTTATCTATATGTATATATTTGCTTGTCTATATTTGTGTATATGTTTTAGGTATATATTTATATATTTGCATATATGTGTATGTGTTTATATGTTTGTGTATGTATGTCTAAATTTATATATTTAAATTTATGTCTCTATATATATTTATTTGTTATGTATATGTAAGTATATATATGCTTATGTTTATGTGTATGTATGTGTCTATATTTATATATGCTTGGATTTATCTATCTATATATATGTGTATACATATTTATAGGTATATGAAGTTTATATTTATATATTTGAAGGTAGCTGGATCATCCTGATTCAATTCTACCTATGGTTCTAAATAGATCCTATCTACATCATAGACCACTATGGCCCTTCATTTACCAGTTCTAGAAATTTGAATAGAAGGTTGTAGGAAAAAATGAATTGTCTCCTTTCCTATAGTTGTACTTTTTTATTTTTGGTCAATTTGGAATGGAGTATCATAAATCAATTTTTCATTGCTTGGCCTTGATTAACCAAAGTGACATTTTTCCCATCAGCACCTAAGTTAGCTAAAGCGTCCGCTTCTTTATTTCCTTCCTAATAGATGTGCTCAAAATGTGTTTCTTGAAATCTATCCTCAAGATCTAGTACTTCTTCTAGTTTTGAATTTAAGATCCAATTTGGAGTGCTTCATTTTCTTAAGGTATTAAGGATAATTTGTGAGTCTCCTTCTATAATTAACTTATGGATTCCGCTCTTTAAGCTTAACTTAAGTCCTTCATGTAATGCCTCAAGTTCCGCTTGGTTATTTGAAGAGATACCTAGGGGTTTAGCCCTTTTAACCACCCATTCACCTACTTAATTCCTGATGATACACCCTAGTCCATCTTTCCCTGGATTTCCTCATGACGCACCATCAAAATTTAATTTCATCCACCCGCTTAGAGGGGGTTTCCATTTGTAACGGATTCTAGCTAGCTTATTAGTTTTGGAGTATCTCAATTGGGGATTGATTAAGCCTTTCCAATTCTTCCTTATTTTTGCATCCCATTCTGTGAATGATCCTTCTTCTTTGTGCGTATTCTTTAGGTGGTTTTTTGTTAATTCTATGATACTCACTTCAATTTTATTAATCAAAGATCCTCTATCCATATTTGTGTCTTTAAATATCCTTCTATTTTGTTCTTACCAAATTTCCCAAACCAAGATAGATGGAGCAATTCTCCAAATCTTGCTATACACTTTGGATCTGTTTTGGAGCCAACAGCTCAAGAAGTTCAAAAAATTATCATTGAAGGCATAAGAACAATTGAGTTTGTTACATGGCCATTTCCAACAATGGTTAGAAAAAAGACAATTGGATAATAGATGTCTAGCAGTTTCAGATGCAGATTTATAAAGAACGCATCTGGATGGACCTTCAAAACCTAACTTAGTAAATCTATCAGAGGTTAAGATTATTTCTTGTAGTGTAGCCCAAAGAAATATCCCAACCTTGGGAAGACAAGCTAGGTCCCAACATAAATTTAGGGGGATATCTACTTTATTCCAATCTTGGGATTTTATAATCGTATCATAACCTTTCTTTACACTGTACTTTCCATCTCTGGATACGCCCCAAATTAATTTATTTGTTCTAGCTTTATGGTTACTTTCTCTAGATTACAAAAAAAAATTGAAAGCAACTTGCTCTTCCTAGGATAAAGTAGTATTTGCTGCATTTTTCCAATGCCATCCATCCTGAGTCTCCTCTATATAATCTTTGAGGTGAGTACCCCAACATTGAGTTAGAGTATTTTTTATATTGTCTGGTAAGTTTTCTATATCCGGTGATGGGAGACCATCCCAAGAGTCTTCCCAAAATAGGGCCTCTTGTCCATCACCTATGTCCCAGGTAAGGTTTTTCACAATGATTTCTCTATTTTGCATCATAAAATTCCAAATTTTTAAGCCTTTCGGTGGATTGATCATTCGGAAGAGGGTTGAGGGAACCAGACTATTTAAGTATTTTTGGTATAAAATTTTATCCCATTTACTTTCGTTTCTTGAAACATCCTCCATACTAATTTGGCACCTAGGGCTTTGTTCTGCCATTCTACATTTTTAATGCCTAAGCCACCGAATTCTTTTGGTCTACAAATCAGATCCCATTTAATCATCGCCACTTTGTTTTTATCTTATGCACCTTGCCAAAAGAAATTCTTTAATTTTTGGTTTATTTGTTTCATAACACCTTTTGTAATGGTAGACAAGACATCTAATATGTTGGGATCATGGATAGGATAGTTTTGATCATTGTAGCTCTGCCAGCTTTATTGTGATACTTCCCCTTCCAACTGTCCAATTTCAATTCTAGTTTGGATGCTATATTTTTCCATGTTTCTCCCTCTTTTTGACCTTTTTCTAGATGAATACCCAAATATTTACATGGGAGTTCACCTTTATTAAAACCCATTATGCTACAAATATTTCTCTCGAGTTCTGGTGAGGTGTTCAAGAAGAATATTTCAAATTTCTCAGCGTTCACTTCCTGGCCAGATGCATTTGAGTAGGTATTGATGATCTTTTTAAATTGGAGAGATTCTATTCCGGAAGAAACACCTAGGAGGATAGTGTCATCTACAAATTGTTGGTGTGTGACATTGTCTACCTCATCTGTCACATTGACCCCTTTGATTAACCCTTCAAACTGAGCAAGTTTAATTGCCTTGCCGAAAGCCTCAGCCATAATTATAAAAAGAAAAGGAGAAATGGAATCCCCTTGTTTGATTCCTCTAGAAGATTTAAAGAAACCTTTAGGAGATCCATTAATTAAAATTGATAATTTTGGAGTTGATATATAATTAAATATAAAATTGACCCATTGATGAGAAAAGCCAAAAGCTCGCATGGTTTTGCATAAGAATCTCCAATCAACTTTGTCATAAGATTTACGTATATCTAATTTCATCAGCATATAAGGATCTTTGTTTGTTTGTGTTGAATGTATTCCTTAAAAGTTACTATTATTGTCTTATATGAATTTTAAAAATTAAATAATAATACTAATAAAATATTCATTCAATATACATCTTAAATAACTTAATTATATGTTATATGACATAAAAAAAATTAATAACATTATCTATATATGTATTTTTAAAAGTTACCTATATTAAATTACTAAAAAATTTATATTGAAATAAAATAAAATAATTCTTATATTTCTATTATAATGTACTATAACAGCAAGTACACACCACTACGTGGCACTTGTTTTTCTTATTATTACTATTAATGTTTTGTATATAAATAACATATGTTGCAAAATATATTTTCTATTCAGATACTAAAGATTGCATACAGGGTTCGAAATAAGTCCTGCAACATGAGTGTTAGTAGAAGTGCCAGATTTATAGATTTTGGTTAGCTATGGAGGCCTATATTTAAAACGGTATTAATCCAAGATTATAAATATGGTTTTTAGACTTAAATGTTATTTAAATTTATCTGTGATCTTAAGTAGAAGGACAGATAGTCAAGAGACATCACCCATCTTACTGTTATAGCGAGAGTCAGAGATTCAAATATGAAAGTAAGAAAACAACATTTTTTAATACCATGGGATAATCAGAAAAATTTCAAGCTTACCAACCTTCCTACTGAATTCTAGCAAAATATTTAAATACAAACCCCAAAATTTAGTTACAAAAGTACCTTAATCATTTAGAGAGGATAAATTAGAAAAGTATAACTCGGATTTGTTAATGTTCTTAACTTATTTAAATTTGTACTATTATTCTTTATCTCTTGTTGATTATTCATTAGTAAATTCTCCTAGATTGGTACCTTTCTTGTTTCCAGATTTAAAGTTTAATATTTTCAAGATAATGTAGAATCTTGTGTTGTTAAGCCTCGGATTTCTTTCCATCATCCTCTCTTTTCTTCTTTTTTTATCCTAGGAGTTTCTACCTTATTAGTGTTCTCCACCTCTTCTTCTTAATTTGAGTCGCTAAATCCTTCCCTATCAGTATTTTCAACGTCATCTTCCAGCACAAAATTGTCAAACCAATCCTCTTCCTGGGAGGCTCTTACATGAAGGAAGAAGAAAATAAAATCAAGGTTCCTCCTAATGCTTGGTTTCCATGAGATAAAGGTATCCAAATCCTCAGTAAAGAGAACAGGGAAAGTAGGAACTGGTCTCCCACTGATAAAAGGCATATCATAGAATCTAGGTTTAAGGATTCTTAAATCCCCTCAAATGTTTTGAATTGCTTTGTCAAGATTACTCAGATACCTTCATTTAAAGAGTCACCTACATAGTCTACCTATATCTTCCTTTCCTGGGTCTACTTGGATAGAAGAGGGTATAAACATGGTCGATATGTCAAAATTAACCCTGTAATGGTCTTAATTAGTGATAAATTCTCTTCTTAAAATATGGCAAAATGCTCAGAGAACTAGAGTGTGTGTCATTATCATGATGGATTTAAGTCTCCTAATGGTAACTACCTCATCGAAGGCCACTTGTGCTCTGGTTCCTCTAAGTTTAATTGGGATCAACAACTCAGGAGACTACTAGAGGTCCTTAATTAATTCTTATTATGGGAAGAATGAGCCAATGAGAGGAGTAAGGATCCTTAAATAATTTATGGATTCTTGTTTGAGTTTTTTTTGGAAGAGAAACCGTTCTCCAATGGTTAACTATCTACAGAATATGATCAAGCCTAAGATTAAGGGATTACATAATGTAGCCTTCAAGAGTTGTAACCATTTGAGATACTGAATGAAACAACTACATTCATCCAATTAATACATAATCCTCCTTCTTATCTCCTATTGAGGCATCCGTTGAACAAAATTTTGCACATTAGGGAGTTGCTTTTATTTTTCTTCGAGACCTTAGATACAACTTTTATTATTTTGTTTTTATTTTTTAATTGAGTCTGTTCAATTCCACTAATATCTTTCCTCTCCGATATTAGATTTTGGGTATCACTTTAAAGACCTAAATTAAGAATCCATCTTTCCTTTACTTTTTTTACTATTTTTTTTATCACATTTTAATCATGTTATAATAGATGTTTATATATTACCCAGTTTTCCTCAATTTGATTCATAGTAGATGGCATTTCTACTTTTGCAGAGTCTAAACTATATATTTTTTCCAAAATGGGTAAGTAGGAATTCTCCATCTTTGTCTAAATGTTACTATTTGTTTTTGTTTTGTTTGACTTTTCTCTTTTCTTTAGTTTCTGATCATATCCAAATTTCGTTACCTACTCTAGGAGTTTTAGATTAATGTTCCATTTCCTTAAGACCTCAACTAGGCTTATATTGAAAAAATTATAGTTCTCTTTTTCTCATTTCTACAACCTATTTATTGATGACATGTAACTGATTGAATGTTTGATAATGTTAAGTTGAAGATGATGCAAGATATTAAATTAGTTAATGGTTTTTATTGTCATTGATGTCAACTTGATATCATCTGTATGGTCATGTACATAATGCCAAAGACTTCAGAGAATTAATGCAACAGAGGTTATGCTTTCAGCAATGCATAAAAGTCAAGTATTCACTAAGTGACAGACTACACCGACGAAGTGTACACCATCAGTAAAAATAGAGAAAAAGTCACAGTGATGACCAACGAGTAGAAGAAAGTGTTGCCCGATGAAGCAAAATCACCGGATGCCCGACGAAAAAGATCCAATGATGCCCGACGGACAAACATCCTGAAACACCGACAGAACTAGCAATTGTCACCGGCGATGAACTGCAAAATTGGCCGACAGAACAGAGAGATCAGAAAATGACAAAATATCTAGCTGGTAGAGCTTAAAGATAGACTTAACTATTTGTTTTATTTATTTTATTCAACCATAGTTAAGAAATTGATTTATACAGTTGGAAAGAAGATAATTACGAGACAAATCAGGAGTTAAAGCTGTAAATCCAATTGGCTGGATTGTTTTTCACGCCAAGAATCAAGAATCAATAATTAAGGAATATCATGTCCATATAAGAGACAAGAATAATTCATTTCCAAAAGCAATCAGATACATGGGGGAGTTAATTGAAAGAAGATGCTGAAGAGAAATTGGTGAAGGTTAAGCTTCATACAGTCCTGATTAATCAAGCTAAGGGAGAGCTAAAGAATTCTGCAAACACCGACGAACAGTGAAGCACAGCATCACAGAGCAGAAAGTGTGAAGCACAAAGGAATTGAATTGATACATTGATCAAAGAGGTATTGTACATAAATAGATCTAAATATCTACAATTCAAAGTTGCATTAGAAACAGGTCATTGTGTTTCAGTTTAACCATTGAAGCATTAAGTCTCTTAATAGAGCAGGACTTAATCGTCTTCTATAATTAAGGTATATCCTAACAGATTACCAAAAAGGTTGATTCATGATAGTAGCATCAGTCTTACCTAAAGCATATTGACAGTCTAAGAAGGAGGCTGATTCAAGGATGGTAGTAAGATTAGCATAAAGCCTATTGACAGTCTAAAGGTTGATTCAAGAATGGTAGCATAGATGCCAGATACTAAGTGACAACTTATGTATAAAAATCTTCTAACAAGGTCGCACTCAACCATGTGTTTTTAACCTTTAACAGGGTTGGCTCCTAACAGGGCTCACTTTAGAAGAGTGAAAATTTGGGGTACCGATCCCAGTGGTTTTTCCCTTAATAGGGTTTCCACGTTAAAATCCATGTGTTATGTGTGTATAGTTTATTACTTTATTGTTTTACATTTCACATATGCATTTCTGGATTGACTGGTATACTCTGCATATTTACTAAGTATCGGTACATAATTTTTACTGCTTATCGGTAATCAAGGAGAATAAGGACAGACAAGGTAAATTGACAGATAGTTATTTATTTCAAGTATTTCAAAGGCATACATCTTGTAGGGACTTAATAATCTAAGGTGTATTAATTGGTGGATTAAATTTTAAAAGGATAAATCTTTGAGGCCACTGATTTAACTCACCCCCC
>MU227963.1:1067700-1078236 GCA_018584345.1 Thuja plicata | reverse complement strand
TCATAGATCACATTTCCAATTTTTGCTCTAAAGGAATGAACCTAGATTTGCTTTCTTGCATATATGTTTCACATAGTAATTAGGCCCTATGAACACTATTTGTGGTGATCTTGAGAGAGTGGGCTTCTTTCTCTTGTCTTACATGCGAAGCTCTTCTTAATGATAGATCCCCTTGTAGGTAGGGAAGGATTTGTTATTATCTCACTTAGTTTGGTCTTCAACTTTTGACGGTACTTTCTCTCTTGATATTGGTGGTCATTGTTGTTGATATACGAACCTTGGGTGAGGTGATTTCAAATTAGTGGGTCAATTAATCTTGTTTGCTATGTCTGGGTGAGGTGAAGAGGCTAGAGGATTATTCTCTTTTCCCTTTTGGGAGAATCAGAAACTTGGAACCCTTGAATCTGAACTAAGTCCCCATGTGGTCCATATTGTGAGTCTTCCTTGTTAGAGAGGGTTAACCGTAGTGGACACTCCCTTTATTGGGTAAACCATGTGGACAAAACCTCAAGTGGTAATAGCCATTTCTGCCATAGTAGAAATAACCACTATATAAATGTCCCTGTGGAAGAAATCTCCATAGGTGTGTTCTCTTGTTGGGTTGTCAGATCTCCTCAGCAGCTCTTGATTGATTAAATTATCAGACTATGTCAAAACCTTGGTGTGCCGGGATTGGATTTCACCCACTTGAGATTGCAAAAGTTACAGATTTGACCATTACTATGAACCATAGTGCAACCAAAATTTTCTTTTCTAGGACTATTTGTGTGATTGAAAAACATTTTGAGAACATACACAAGTAGAATCTTTAGGGAGTAGAAATACTACGACACTATTCTTGTTCATACGCAAGGTTGCTTTGTCCCTTGCTCATTGTTTGGAGACAATTGTTTTCTTGAACTTCCTGATTGTTTTCTTGTGTGCCTGATTAATGATAAAAATTTGTTAATGCATCTATTTGGTCAATTAAAATGAACAAAAACTAAGTTCCTGAGTCAAAAAACCAACTTTTTACAATTTGCTCAATTTTCTATCCTTTCATTTCCAGTCTTCCTTGGTCAATCCGGTTCAGATTAGCTCACTTACCCCACTGTTATAAGATTGTTTACACTTTGGATTCTTTCATTTTGACCTCTTGATTTGGTAACCTTTGATTTCACAAGTGACTTTGCTTGGAGTTGGTAAGCTAGAAACCGTCCTTGTTAAGAAGATAAACCTTTAGATTCTTTGATAACACACTTGGAGAGTTTTGGTAGTCTCTTGTCCATTCACTTTCATAAAAATTCAATTTTAATCAATATAACTTGGGTAAATCATCCTCCTGATCCATATGTGTTAGGGTATTCACTCGTTTATTGGGCACCTCTGTGGTAGTGTTGATTTATGCCTCTTGCAATATTCTATCTTATCACCTCTTTTTGGACAAGTTAATGCCTTTACTATCCTAGTTTGGTACCAATGTTTCTTAGGGTCATCCTATCGACTAGTACCTTTTCTTTCATGCCAGTTACAATAAGATATCAATTAAATCAAGGAAAACAACCTCAAGTGGTCTTCAACCAATTACCCTTAGTACAAACTCGCCAAAAACGTAAGGGAAAAGAACCCATATTTGATCAATTGCCTAGGAACAACTCCAAAGTTTGGTTTGATTCCAAGAGTCACCTTAGTGATTTGGGTACCCCCTTAGCATCTTCTCACTCAAATATGGATATGAGTTACACAATGATGCGGAGAGAGAGGGAAGACATGGATAAACGTCTTGATGACATATTTGTGAAGCATAGAGATGTTATTTCACTTGGTGGTTCCTCTCATAACAGTCGACCAATCTCACCCCTTATCTCAACTAGATATCTAGATGCACACCAAAGAGCTGAGAGAGGTAAGAGGAAAGCTTATCAGGATGAGTTATCACAACATGAGAACTAAGGAGATGAACTTTATGACACTCATGTCAATACAACCTATACCAACAACATGTTTAGAAATTCAAGACCAAGTTCATCGCTCAAAATATCTTCAAGATACATAAGTGAAATACTTAAGAGGATTGAGCATGAAAAGAAAGCCTTCCTAGATTAACAAGCTGAAAAGGAAGAGGAATTTAGACTCCTAGAATTGGAGAGACAAATTTTGGTGGAAATGGAAAAGAAATCCTTCCAAGGGGAGCAAGATTGGCTCTTGGCTCAACAACTTAATGGTCAATTTAACAACATGTGTGTTAGTGGTGGAAACAACTCTCCTCCATCCACTCCTCCTAATACTCCATGAAGTGGAAGACATTCAAGAATTCCATCACGATCTCCTAGCCCTAGAGGAAGAAGGTATTCTAGACATGATCATTATAGGAGACCAACACCTCCTAGGAACTCAAGACAACCTTCACAACATGCTCATCATGGTTCACAATATGGGGTAGTATCTTGATTTTTTATCTCACCTCCCAAGAATTTATGAAAATGCAACAAGAGCCACTTTTCCAATAGTATGTGGAGAAATATTTAGAGAAAAACAAAGACAAGTTACTAGAGAGTTTAATCAACAAGGGTGCTAGATTCCCCTACAACTTTGATTTGGACAAGAAGATTAAGAAGCAAGGGCCATATCAAGAAGAGGAGATCAAACAACTTAAGAGCATGATGGAAAAAATGTTAGCACCAAAGAATTCTTTCACTTGATTCAATTTGTCCTAATCCTTTTGACAAAATTTTTAACTTGAAAGACTTCCCTAGAAAGGTTGAGATCCCTCAATATGACAAGTATGATGGGAATGGAGATCCACATGATCACGTGCGCCAATTTTATACCAAAAGTTTTGAGTTCCATCAAGATGACTCATATCTCATGAGATTGTTCCCAAGGAGTCTTAAAGGTCAAGCGATGGAATGGTTCACCAACATAACTCCCCCCGTTAAGACCTTCAAGGAGCTTGTCCACAGATTTGTTCAACACTTTGCATACAACCTTTCAAGATCTATCATCATGTTGGACTTATGCAATTTAAAGCAAAACCAAGGGGAATCCTTTGTCACTTTCTTGCAAAGGTGGAAGCAATAACGCTCTCGCTACCCTAGGACCATTCTTGAAAATGAAAAGATTGACATCCTTGTTAGCAACTTGGTTCTCGAAATGCGGTATGAAGTTAGGAAGATGGTTTTTTATTTCTTTGACACCATGGTTGAAACCGCATGTAGGATTGAGGATGTTTTGAAAGAACAAGGAATTTTGACCAAACATGAAAGCAACAACAACAACAATGGTCAAAAAAATAACTCTAACAAGGATAAAGGGAAGAATGCACACTGGAATAGGAACAAACAAGTGGTCAATTATGGAGTTGTGGACTCCTCTCAACCAAAATATAAAACCGTGCTCCACTTCTCTAGTGTTGTTCAAGCCATGAATCTCAATACATCTAATCAATAAGAGAGAAAGCCGAGATACCAAGATAGGCCTAAGAAAGAAAGACATCAATTTTCAAAACTTGGTGACTCATATGAGGATGTCTTGAAAACCCTTATTGCCAACAACCTTGCACATCCTCAAGATCCTACGAAACATTATGTACCAGATGTTAAGCCACATTGTTGGGATGAGAAGGCCTTTTCCAAGTTTCACAATGGTATTGGACATGACATTGAAAACAACTACAAACTCAAGCATCTTATTCAAGATCTCATTGACAATGGAAAACTTAAGATAGATGGATTGAACACCAACGCCAATCATAAGGAATTCAAAGAACCATTGCCCAAGTATGAAAATGGGGAAACCTCTAAAGCTAAGAATGGCAAGGTTGAGATCAATTACACTTACACAGATGCGGAGAATACTATCAACATGCTGGAATTTGTAGAAGAAAATGTCAATATGATGAGGGATAAATATCCCTATGGTTATGATCTAGATGTGGACTCTCCTCCTCTCTTTGATGAAGAACTTTTCATGGTGATAAGGGGTCCCAACTCTAGAGTGTCATCACAATCCCTCAATGTTGTCACATGAATTCAAAGTCCCATTGTCATTAGAGGACCCGATTCGAGTCAATCAAGTAAACTTAAGCAAGTGGCATCCAAGAATTTCAACTCAAAACCAACATTTAATCCTATGTCGAGCTATAGTCTTCTCAATCAGTTGCAAAGAACCCCAACTTAGATTTTGATCTTTGAGCTCTTAGAGTTGTCCCTGAGACACAAGCAAGTCCTTGAGGATGCTTTGCGCATGGTGAACATCCCCAACAACTTAGATGTTGATCAATTATAGAACATGGTTAATCATATTGCTAGCCCTCATTACCTTACTTTTTCAGATGATGATGATAAATATTTGATCCACCCTCACAATCTTTCCCTTCATATTGAGTTCATGATCCACATAACCCATGTTAGGTGCGTGTTGATAGATGGGGGTGTTGGGCTTAATATTTCTTCCTTCAGTCTTTTGAAAGAGTTGGGCTATTCTAAAAAATTCATAGATACCAGGAAAAGGATCACCATCAAAGCCTATGATGAGGCGAAAAGAAGTTCCAAGGGGTTGTCTGTCCTTCCTGTTAGGATTGGCCCTGTTAAAAAAGATATTTTATTTCAAATAGTTGATGTTGGTCCCCTTGTGTATAATATCTTACTTGGTAGACCGTGGATTCATGATATGCAAGCAGTGTCATCTACTTATCATCAGTGTGTTAAGTTCCCCTACAATGGAATAGAGATTTTTATACATGGGGATAACACTTTATCTGCCAATTCCATTTTAGCAGGAGCTCATGTTCCCCTCAATAGAGAAGAAAAATATTTTGATGCAACTTTAGCTGAATGTAAAGACAAGCTTAAGTCAATAGACCTTATCATGGCGGGTATCAACTCAACTCCCTCACAACACTACCAATTTTTCCTAGGTCTTATGGAAAGCCTTCACAAGAAAAGAGACCCTCCTCTTCAGCTATGACTTTATTTGGCATGTTTATAGAGTCCTCGGTGCCTATCCAAGATGAGAAAGAAAAGACATTTGTTAGAGATTGGATTTATAGATAAGAGAAATACATGCACAATGAGAATTTCTCTCCCTCTCCTAAGGCTTATAGATGAGGGTATACTTTTGTCAAATAGATGGGCTATCCTAGACATGGCCCTCTTAATCATAGATTGGATGCTAGAGCTGAACCTCTTGATCATTCTCTTTTTGGATGCAAGTTTAAGAAGCCGGTTGGCCTAGGATTTGCAAATCGCAATAAGCACACTACTCCTATCCTTGATAAGTCGGATAGTGAATATTAACCAGAATACATACCTAATTCGACAAATCAGCAAGACATGTGTGAAGATTGGGTCCCTTCCACTAATCTTCTTTGGGGAGATTCAAATGTTTCAGTCACCCATGCGTCAATTGCAACTTTAGAACAAGAATCAGATGTAGAAGATCCTTTCAGAGAATGTCAACCAAATAATCTTGTTCATTTAATGGAAAGAGAAGGTGCTACCCTTGATGACACTAGACCTTCCACATCACGATTTCCCAAACCTTCATGGTGTAAACATCCTAGTCACAGTTCAAACACAAGTTCATATGAGTATGAATGGGACTCCTTCTCAGAGCCTTCCACAATTGATAGAGATATTGATGTTATTCACATTTATAATTCTCAACCTGAGGTAGCTGATGAGTCACTTGTAGGATTAGAGGATTTGAACCCACGTGTTGCCTTAGTGGATGATTCTTTGCTTGTTAGGACTAATCCTGATTTGGGTAGCTTAGAAGGATACTTGATGGACTCTGACTCTTCGGTCACCAGCAATAATATCATTCACATTTATAACCTTGAACCAGTCATTGACTTGCCCCTTATTCATCCTGACCTCATCGATTGGTCCCAACGCTATCAAGAACTTGAGCTCTTAACATTTCAAAATGATTATGAGATAGCATGTTACTTAAATGTCATTGAACCCGTGGTCTCTTCCACCACTAAACCAGCTACCAACATGACAGAGCCAGACATCAAGTACCTTAGTCACAAAATAAAAAGAAAAGAAAATCAAAAGAATAGGAGTTCTGATGGAAAAAACCACTATGTGGCGGTGCCAGAACTGAAAAAAGTAAAAATAAATGACATACCCAATGGTGAAAACCTCTCTGAGGCACCTAAGGATGAGGTACTTGATCGTCTCCCTAGCTAATTTCAAGATCAATCTTCAATGCTTATTGAACCAACACAAGCAGTCAATTTGGGTACAGATGAGGCTCCACAAATAGTACACTTGGCTGAGTCCTTGTCACCTCAAGAAAAAGAAGCCTACACTAAGTTCTTACAGAAAAAGAAGATCAACTTTATTGTTGAGTATGAAGCTTTAACAAATGGACTTAAGATGGCCATAGAATGGAGAATCATAGAGTTACACATCTATGGGGATTCACAGCTGATAATCAACCAAGTTAATGATGAATATCAAACAAAACATGAGAAAATGGTACCTTACAAGAAAATGGTTGATTCCTTGAAATGCTACTTCACATTTGTCACATTTTAGAAAATCCCTAGAGCAGAAAACAAAGCACCTGATGCTATGGCTACACTTTCTTCACTCCTTCAGTTAGAGCAACATGAATCCATATTTGAATTCCTGCTGGAAGAGCTACATCACCCTATTTATGACTCCCAAGAAAGCCATGTCATTTGTAGCCTTGTTAGTCTTGATTCATCTCATTATGGTGCCATTTACTCATACCTTTGTAATGGCATTATACCTAAAACCTTTAACCGATTTGAATGCAGAAACCTTACCCAAAATGCCTCTCACCATTCCCTTATCACTAGTGATTTGTATAGGAGGGGTCTAGATGGAACACTTCTTAGATGCTTAGAAAAGGAAGAATTTGACCAAGCGTTAGTTGACATTCACAAGGGCATCTGTGGGGGACATTCCAATGGTCTTTCCATGGCCTAAAAGTTTCTTAAGGCAGGGTATTATTGGCCTATGATGCATATTGGTGCAGTAGCTTTTGCAAAGTCATGTGAAAAGTGTCAAAAACTGGTAACCTGATACATGCTCTAGGCAGGGAGCTCATTCCTTCTATATCTCATTGGCCATTTCAGCGCTGGGCCTTTGACCTTAAACAATTCTACAAGAAATTAAAGATTAAACAACATTGGTCCTTCGTTTACTTCCCGCAAGGAAATGGTCAAGCAGAGGCATCAAACAAAACCATTCTTAAAATCTTGCATAGAACAGTCTGTAAGAATGGTAGAGATTGGCACTTACAGATAAATCCAGCTTTGTGGGCCTATAGAACAAGTATTTGTACTCCTACTAGGGCTACTCCTTTTTCCCTTGTATATGGCACTAAAGTAGTGTTACCTTTGGAGGTTGAGATTCCTTCACTTAGAGTTTCCCGCAAAGGTCTAGTTACAGATGAAGACTACAGCGCCATGAGACTTCAAGAGTTAGAAGTTCTAGATGAGAAATGTCAAGCATCATTTGACCATATGATGGTTTATCAAAAGTGCATGTCTAAAGCCTTCAACAAAAAGGTTTGCCCTAGAGAATTCCAAGTGGGAGATCTTGTCCTACATGAAAAATCCCAAGAATCAGCAACATAGAGATCAAAAGGGAAAATTTGAACCTAATTGGCTTGAACCTTACATCATTATAGTAGCTTTTGGGTTAGGTGCTTATTTACTATCTACATCAGAGGGAGAGAAGCTCCATGATCCTATCAATGTCTTGCACCTGAAGAAGTTCTATCCATGATGCCCATTTTGTTTGGGAGCATCCTTTGTACATAATTATTATCCTGAAAAAATCCAAAAAAATGATATATTGTCAAAAATTCTAAAAACTAGAAAATGTCCTGAAAAAATGATCATCTTAGTGAAAACCTAGAAATAGGCGCTTTGATGTATTTCCAAAAAAATTATATATTCCAAAAATACAAAAAAATCAAAAAAAATTCAAAAAAAAAAAAAGTGCCTTGGTGAAAACCTGGAAACAGGCGCCTTGGTATAAAAAAATTGTAATGAAATTCAAGTGGTGAAAACCTGGAAATGGGCGCTACTTGAGGCCTTTGCACCCTTATTTCTTAGTGTGTGTCTGCGACACTTATCCTTTCTCCATCATGCCTTGTCCTTGTTGCCTTGGTTTGGAATTGGTCTTTGTCTTTGTCTAGGGGGCATTACTGTTTTATCTTTGGTCTCTTGGATGCATTAGGATTTAGGACATCTCACAAATGGTGTTTTTCAACACCACCCCAACTGTATTTTTCAATACAATCCTTGACATTGAGTGTTTTTCAACACTTATCAGTTTGGTCTTACCCCGTTTTGTCATGTGGTCTTACCTGCTTATGAGCATTCAATCCTTATCCTTGGAACTCAGTATCAGTTAAAACACTTAAATTTTTAAATGCAACACTTAATGCTTGAGTTATGTCATGATCTTTTCTTTGTGTTCTGACTGTTATTGATTTTCTTTGAGTGTCTTTGTCTAATAAGTCTCTCTGGGATGCATAGCTAGAGGACTTGGGGCATGGAACGTGTTTTTATTTACTTCCTGCTTTATGCTTCACTTTTTTTGCACAACCATTCTACTGGTCATCCTAGCCTCTATGCCTTGATGTAAGCGTGGTTTTGCTATATTAAATTGGGTAAGCTAACATCACAGTCATCTTGACCTTTATGTCTTTGATGCTTATGTTAGAATCTTTCCACATGCCAATCTGATATGAATCACATTCATATCTTCATAGTTGCACTTTTGAATAGTGATGATTGTGTGATTTTTCGATGTCTGTTAATAATGGCCCAATGATGAAAATAAGTTCCTTAACATTCTCTAATGAATGATGAACACAAAGTCCTATGTTACAGTTTCTCTATTACAAGTACACCTTTGCACTTTCATGTAGCTTGTATTGTTAGACTTCATGTTAGTTTGCATTTTTAGGCTGCATTATGAGTTTGAGAGGGTTTCCTTCATCTTTCTGGTGGACTTTAATCAACTGTGATCGTGTTTGATCTTCATTTCCTTATCTTCTTTCGTGATCTCAATCTAAATTTTCTATCTTACACAATTAATTAATTTTGGGGCATTCTCTTTTTTCTCTCCATTTCTTTCCATCTCTTCCAAACTTCTATCTTCCATTTGCTTTCACCCCACTTCTTTTCTTCTAATTCAACCTTGGGGCAGAATCTTTCATGCTTGATGATCTACCTTGGTTCTTTGATCCTTATATCTTTCATCTCACATCAAGAACCTTATCTTTAGTTTGATTTGATCAAATTTATCAATTTGTTATTTCTCCTCTATCTCATTTTGATTTCGATCACGAGGGGGCCGTACCTATCAAACTTCAATCCTTGATTCATCTTTATCAATCCTATCAATCGCTCCACTTGGGGCAACCTTGTCTGAGATTCTTATCTTGGATATGACAATTAACTATTTACAGGGGTGTTGACCTTATCTTATTCAAACAACTTATCTTTTTCTTGATGTGTTTTCATAAAGATCACACGTCTGGGTTGTTTTATGATCCCAAATTGATCTCACACTTCAACTGCATTCTTTAACTACATGTGTTCCCATAAAGATCACACATTAGTCAAAGAGGGGCAAATGTATGCACCCTAAAATGGTCGCCTGGACTATGGGCCCCCATTCTTCAATTTATCAAATTCTTGAATCAATGCTTTGCAACATTTTCAATTCAAATCAATTTCCTTGATCAAATCGTAATTAATTCAATTATTTCAATATTTCCTAAGGTTTGATCATTTCATCAATTATCTTATTTAATTAAAAGAAAACAATTCCTTTTTATCAAATAAAAATAATCTTATTTAATTAAAATTCATTTTTAATTAAATAATCTTATCTTATTTAATTAACATCTCTCTTAAATAAATAATATTATCTCATTTAATTAAAATATCTCTTTTATTTAAATTAAATAATCTTATTGAATTAAAAGAAAATCTCTCTTTTAATTAAATAAAACCCCCACTTAAATCCCTCTTTGTTAAAAAATGAAATAAATTAAATAAAAATAAATAAAGTTCATTTTCTTCACACATCTTCCTAAGTGGTGGGATTTTTGCCTCTTAATCATAGCCTTTGATTTTGCCTTTTGAAAATATGAGCACATGGATCAACCAAGATTTAATCTCCACCATTGCTCATTTCTTTTTGCCTCTTAATCTCTACCGTCCATTGCTCTTTAAAAGGAAACCTCTCCTTCTCATTTGAATAATAATAAAAAATCAACATTTTTATGCTATTGTTATGTTGTAGGTTTGGAGAGCAATTTTGGAGGAGATTTTGAGCACTTGAGCTTGGATATTGCAACTTCTCTCTTATTGTCTTCTTCTTTCATGCCCCATGGTAATCCATTTCGATTAATTTTTCACTTGCATGTTAGATTAGATTCATGTTTCCTTTCATAGATTAATCTTGCATTTGTATTTCCTTTCATAGAATAATCATGCATTGTTATCATATAGATTAATTTCCTTTCTTTCATTGTTATCATATAGAATAGCTT
>MU227963.1:1002964-1047856 GCA_018584345.1 Thuja plicata | reverse complement strand
ATCGAATCACTTGCACATGGATTGTGCTTCTTCAATTGAATCTGAGCCACTCTTTTTGTTCGATCTCGACCATCGATTTGAGAGAGATTTCTATAAAAGAGAAACTCTTTTCCTTCACAAAGGATCCCTAATCTTTTAGCTAATGTTATTATGTTGCATTTTCGTTCTTAGCTTTCTTGCATTTATAGCATTTATTTAATATTGTTGTTTACTTTCAATTCAAGCAAATCAATCTAATTTAGAACACACTTTTGATTTGGTGTTATTAAAATGAACATCTCACATTTCATTTAGTGTTTCTAAAATGAATCTTAATTATCTTTGGATGAACAACAATCTGCATTTGCATTTTGTATTTAGTTTAATCAATCATATAGCTCTAAATCCTTTGTTTAGGTCTTCGGTGTAGTCACTGAGCTTGCAATGACCTGAGAGCAAGCTCATACTCCTACCTTCTAGAAGGCAATAGGTCGACTCTTCCAGACATGCAGGGTGAATGAATCGATATTCATTCCTGTATGCAGCTGAAGAATAATGACCATGTTGAAGTGTATGGCTAAATCAGAGGCTCGCATTTAGCTATCACACCCCTAACATTCCAGGTAAGGAAATTCATGTTGTTCTGGGAAGGAACTTCCCCTTCCCTACATTGAAAATCTCGGTAATTTTAACTTGTCCTGTAGCTTCCCCAGCTAACAACCTTAGCTCTTGAGCAGATTTCCTACCACATTTCTTAATAATCTTGGTGCAGTCTGGAAAATCTTTACTCGAAAGGGAAGAAGCAATGCCTAGGGACATATTATCCTTCTCCGCTGATTGTGCGTCCTCTTCCAAAAATTGTTGTAATTCTTGTAGAGTTAAAAGGGAATCAGGTGCTAAACATTCCACGATTAAAAGTTTTCTTTGACGACTGAGCTCCTCTTCGTCACATATTTCCTCTATAAATTTCTCCATAAGATCCTTCACTAAATCCTTGCACACAAACTCCAGGATAATTCTATCTTCCTCCCTCCTCCATTCAAATTCTTTACTTAATTCACATACATCAATGGAGGGATCCTTAATAGATACCGGGGTTGTGGGAAGGGGAGCAGTATTAAGGTTAGTTTGCTCTGAATTTTTAGTTACAACCTGATTACTATGGGTATCTAGATATTGATTACCTTTGGAAAAATTAATGATAGGTTCGTTCATCTCTATATCTATAGACAAGTCTGCATTGCATGGAGTAGAAACTGTATCCATATTTCCAGTCCTACTTAGAATCTCAAAACCCCCAGAGGGAAGAAAATCCACATTAATTTTTGCCAAATTACCAGGTTTATTATACATATTACTGCTTGGAGAAGGGGCCAAAATATTCTTACCCTTATTCTCCATCTGGATCCATTTAGCCCTAGAAATTTTATCAAATGTACGATCATTATCTTCAAAATCATAATCTACAATTTTAGGGTTTATGATGACCGAGCTTGATTTGTATGAAATTTCCATTGGTCTATTAAGGCTATCATTAAGATTCATGCTAACAATGATAGCTTTTTCAACATGTGCATTCTCAGATTCAATAAAACCTTTGAAAATTCCTAGTTCATTACCTATTTCACGGAGGGATTCATCATCAGATAATTTGATTGGTAAATTTTTAAGTAATACAATCTTTTCAAACTTAAGGTTTAAGTCTTCCGGGTTAAACATTGGGGACCAATCCTGGATAAAAAAAAACCCTATATTTCCAAATTTCAGGCATCCTTCTGTTAAAAGTTTCACTTTCAATTTTATGCTGGAACAATCTACGTACAAAAACTTCTCTTGGAGGATAGTAATGCATACCTTATTGTCCAATTGTTATGTTAGCCAATCTACAATCGTACCTTTGTTTTCCCCTATTCCATTCCATCTGCAAAACAAGCCATACTCTGCACACATATTTTGAATCCTACCTACCATATCATTTTTAATGAAAATCTTTTTCCGCTAGTTAGGGTTAGAGACACAATCCTTACAATTTTCATTGTTTTGTGGAAATCTATTTTCCCTGACATTCGTTACTTTTCCTACATCTCTGGGTCGTCTATGTGGAGGTGAGTAAATTTTACCTAAAACAAATCCTGGGCCGTCGCGATGTGAGCCTAGTCCCACCCTCTTGGCCACAACCGGCATGTCAGAGGCCACATGCATCCTAGCCAAATCATGATCCATACCCGATGGGAGCATAGATACATTTGGACCATCACCCCTTCGGTGAGGCGAGGAGTAGACTCCATCCTTAGCTAGGGCAGAATCCCTAGGTCTAGATGAATTAGGGCTTCATGAAAATTACGCAAGCAGAAACATCTTCTGAGAGAAATCCCTAGAGGAAACTCTATGGGAAGAAGGAGCTAGCACCGAAAAACAATTTGTCATTTTGATAACAAAGGGTTTAGCTGAGAGATTCTTCGTCCGAAAATGGGATCCAAAGATAGTTTTCCAGTCATTGATTCCTTAATTCGGGGGCATAACCAGGGAGCACATACGATATCCATCGATATTAAATTTAGCATTCACATACTTTGTTTTTGAAAAGAAAATTATCTGCTAATCCAGGGATTTGACAGTGAATGGTGAGACCAGAAAGCGCGAGCGTTCCCAAAAAAGCAGAGACATGTTCGCAAAAGCAGTGTATTTTTCAACAATTTATTAAATACATTTAAAATTTAAAATTTTATTTAAATTTTCCTTAAGGGATTTATTATGATATGAGAATCTCCCTCAATTTCTAAATTTTTAACTCCTACCTCTAAACTTAATTTAAGTCCTTCTATTAAAGCCTCTATTTTGGCCATGTTATTTGTAGTATTTCCTAAATGCTTAGCCATCTTGGCTAAGAAATGACCTTCTCCCAAATGTAGAATACAACCTAATCCATTTCTTTCGAGGTTGCCTCTTGATGATCCATCAAAATTTAGTTAATTCCAATCTTTCGAAGGAGGGTTCCATTTGCTTTTAGCTCAAGCCTTACCTTTATTGAGACTCTTTGGATATAATAGAGGAGGATTAATTAATTTATACCAATTTTTACGTATTTCACCATCCCAAATTGAGAAAGAGCCTTCATCATGATGGGTATTCCTCAATCTATTATACATTACCTCAACCATACATGCTTCAACTTTTTTAATCAATGTATAAGATTCCAACTTCTCATCGTGAAAGATTCTCCTATTTCTCTCCTTCCATAGTTCCCAGAGTAAGATTGAAGGAGAAATCTTCCAAAGTAAGTTATAGATATTATTTTCATGACCCATCAGCCAATATTTGAGATGGTCAAGAAGGCTGTTAGGCATAGCAATTTTCCAATTTAGTATTGAGCATAGTCATTGCCAATATATTGTGGGAAATGGACAATTCAGGATAATATAGTCTATAGTTTATGAATCATGCTCACATAGTGGACATCTAGATGGTCCTTCAAATAATATCTTAGAGAACCACTCATCTAGGAGGATTCTCTTTTGAAGAGAAGACCATATAAACATTCACACTTTGGGTAAACAAGCTGAATCCCAACAGAGGTTTAAGGGTAGATCTATTTTTTCCCATTGTTGTGATTCTATAATTTATCCATATCCATCTTTAACATTATAAGGCCCACTTTTTAAGCCCCCCCAAATCATATTATCACCTCTTCCTTGTGGTTAATAGGTCTATCCTTAAGCACCACCTCTAGCTACTTTCTATCTTCTAAAAATAAAGGACTACTATCTAGAGATTTCTATTTCCAACCACCCATCATATTATCATTATTTTTGGTCTTATAATCTTTCACGTAGTTTCCCCAACATGAGGACAGGGTGGCTTTTTTTGTGTGGATAAGTTCAAACTATCTAAAGGGGGGTGACCATCCCAGGAATCTTCCTAGAATAATATATCTTGTCCCAGACCAGCATCCCAGGTTAAGTAATCAAATATCAAATTCATGCAATCCATCATGAGATTCCAAACTCTAGAGCCCTTGGGATGATTCCTAGTCCAAAATATAGCGACCACGTTTGTATTACTTAAATATTTCTGATAGAGAATTTTGGCTCACTTCCTATTGTGTTCCTGATACATTTGCCCAATAAATTTAGCTCCTAATGCCTTATTTTTCCAATCCCAGTTTTTTATTCCAAGCCCTCCAAATTCTTCAGGGTTGCATATATTGTCCCATTTATTGAGGAAATTTTTATTTTCGTTAGATGTTCCCTGCCAGGAGAATTTTTTAGTTTTCTATCTAAATTCTTTTTGATTCCTTGGGAGAGGGGGTAGTAGGACATCTGATATGTTGGGATAGAAAAAAGGATAGACTTTATCATGGTAGTTCTTCATGCGTTTGTGAGCCACTTGCCTTTCCAATTCTCCAATTTGTGTTCCAACTTTTTTAGAAACTTAATTTCATAACTTACCCACCCTTAAACCTTTATCTAAAGGTATACCTTAGTATTTACAGTGAAAGGTTCCTTTTTATACCCCATGATGTCACATATCTTCCTTTCTAATTTAGGAAATAAATTTTTGATTTATTTTCATTCACCATCTGCCTAGAGGCTTGAAGGTAAGAATTTATTATTAACTTCAATTTTTTAGCTTCTTCTTCAGTGCTTTCCCCTAGTAAAATGGTGTCATCCGCAAATTGTTGGTGCCTAACATTAGGTATTTCTTTTGTAACTTGAACTCCTTTAATTTTACCTGTTGATTGGGAATTAGTGATTTCTCTACCAAAAGCTTCAGCCATGATGATGAAAAGAAAGGGAAAAATTGGATCCCCTTGTCTTCGACCCCTGGATATGTCAAAATATCCTTCGGGATTTCCATTAATAAAAAGGGATGTTTTTAGAATTGAGATACACTTAGATATTAGGTTTATCCATTGTTTTTAGAAACCAAAGGCTTCCATACTTTTGCAAAGAAATCTTCAATCTACTTTATCATATGCTTTTTGAATATCCAATTTTATTAACATGCATGATTCCTTCTTCATTTGTGTTGAATGTATCAATTCTTGTATAATTATTATCCCATAAAAATAGACCTATTTGGTACAAGTCCGGTTTTTTCTTCTGACACTATTCTAGGTAATAATGTTTTAAGTTTGTTGGCCAAAGCTTTAGACAAAATTTTGTATATTGTATTGCATAAGGCTATTGGTCAAAACTCCCCTAGTTCTTCATAATTAGACTTTTTTGGTATTAAAGCTATAAATGTATTGTTAATCTCATTTAATATGTTTCCTAAATTTCTAGTTGTTTCAATTGCCTCAAAAAGGTCTTTCCCTAGGGAATCCCAGCATTCCCAAAACAATAAAGTCTGAATGCCATCCGGACCTGGGGATTTATCAAGGTTGAGTTGGAAAAGGGCCTCCTTGATTTCTCCGAGAGAGAATTTATCATTAAGATATTTATTATCCACCTCTGTAATTATTTTTGGAATAGATTCTGATATCTTTTGTTGAGTTGTTGAGTTAGAGGATTCCCAATTATTTAGGATATTAGTATAACATCCTACTGATAATCCTTAAAGGATCAGAAGTTGTCATTAGTATACAAGAAAACAGTTTCGGTCGGTCATGATCACCGAGTGACAACACTCACCGAGCAACAACATTCACCGAGTGCATTGGTCACTGAAATGTTTTGAACACCAAGCAGTATATCAACCGAGCATCAATCTACAGAGACATCATCGAGCACCAGTACACAGAGAGATCAACGAGCACCAGTCTACACCGAGAGACAACATTTCACCAGAAAAAGTGGATCTCAAACAACACATCACCTAAAGCACTTTAATCTTTAAAATAGCTTTTTGCTTAGCTGGATAACCATTTCTTGTGGATCAAGAAAAGCGTAAATGATGGATTTAATTAGTTAACTGATTGTATTCATGCAAACTAGGAGATCAAGGTCAAGTTGTCAACCTTTGATCTTAGAGTTTTTCAAGAAAATCGTGAAACCTATTTTATATATATATATATATATATGTATGTATGTATGTATGTATGTATGTATGTATGTATGTATGTATGTATGTATGTATGTATGTATGTATGTATCCAGAACATGATGATTGTAGCTACCAATTAAATCTATGGATTAGATAGAGGTTTTCATGCAGAAGAAAAGATAAAGAAAAATTCAGTTATGAAGAACTACATTCAAGGCTACCAAGCAGACCAGAGGTATTATCCATCATAATAGGTGATATACATTTTGTGAACTTAGTGGATATGTAATCAGCAATTCAAGATTGCAAGCTATCAGGTCATGCATATTTGTTACTCTCTAACAATTGTAGCAAGTTGTAAAATCCTTTAAGAAGGTGGACTTAACAGTCTTAATGTAAATCTCTTAACTGAGTGCACACATACATTGTGTTGCTGAAATATCTTAACCGAGTAGACTTAACAAGTCTGACATGTTACTCCTAACAGGGTAAGATAATCAGAAGTGATCACAAATTGTATCCCTAATAGGCACCTTCCATTCTACAAATAGTGAAGCTTTGTGGGTTTCATCCCCACTGCAGTTTTTACCTTCTAACAAGGGTTTCTACGTTATCAAATACTTGTGTCATGAGTATATGAGTTTCATTAATGTTTCAATGTTTGTTTACATGCATTTACATTTATGATATGATATTGCATGCATGAAGTAGAAAAGCTACAATGGTCGGTTATTCAATTAATGAGTACTAAGGTTAATTGATAAAAGTTTTAAGGGTACTGATTCACCCCTCCCCTCTCAGTACACACCCTTCCATTATTCCAACACCTACAAATTCTTTTGCTAGCTTTTCTGTATTTTCAATTCCATCTCCAGCCATATTTTTTATTTTTGATATTCTATTGTTGTTTCTTCTACTCATTCTACTATTATGGAAAAAAAATTATGTTTTTATCACCTTCTGAGAGCCAATTTTCTTGAGATTTTTGTTTCTAGTGGATTTTTTTATTTCGCAAGGATACTTTCTTGTTTAGCTAATAATTATTTTTCTTTTAGGTATCTATCATTATCCATTCCATATTTAATAACATCTTCATTCAGTTTACTAAGCTTCTCTTCATTATTTAATTTGGCTTCAAAAATATTTTTGAAGTGTTCTTTATTCCAATTTAAGATTTTTTCTTTTAAGTGTTTTAACTTTGCAACAAAACAAAACATTTTAGATACATGTAAACTTACTTTGTTCCACCATTTTTTAAGCTTTATTAAAAATTCTTGGTCCAAAAACCACATTTTTTGCATTTAAAAGAGTTCCTTGAAGGTTTATTTGGTTCTTCAATTTCTAATATGTTGGGAAAGTGATCTGAACCTGCAAAGGGTAGAATAATTTTGTTGAAATAAATCTATCTAATCTTTCTGCTATATAATTAAATCCTTCCCTCCTTTTATTCCAAGTGAATACTCCATTGTTGATAGGAATATCCATTAGATTGAAGGAGAAGAACCAGTTCCTAAAATCCTTCATTACTCTTGTAATAATCTATTTTCCCCCATACTTATCCTCTAGGTCTAAAAGGGCATTGAAGTCTTCACCTAAGAAAAGGTTTTCATTCTTATGAATCTCAAGAAAATGTCCTATTTCATCCCAAACTAATTTCTTATCTACTGTTGGGATAGGCCCATATACATTAATTATAAAAAAGCTAGCAAAACTTCTAGTACTTCTGACCTTACCCCCAATCAAATTGGTATTCATGGACCTAGTTTCAAATATTACTTTCCTTGGCTCCTAGATGATTCCCAAGCCCCTTGAGGCACCCACAGAATCCACTAATTATACTTTCCATAAACCTAATTTTTTTAGCCTTTCTTCTTCTATCTTACTTAATTTGGTCTCCTGGATTAGTATTAAATATGATTTAAAAACTGTTAGATTGTGCTTAAGAAAGTGTCATTTGTTAGGGGCATTAACATTCCATGAGGTTAGCTTCATTTGTCTTTGGGAAGGAACTTCCCCTTCCCTACATGTAATAAATCGTTTAACTTTTTTGATTGTCTTTTGTCCCTATCAATGATCTAAGCTTGGCCAAATATTTCCTTCCTCTCTTCCTATTTTGTTTTCCACACATAGGTTGCTCTATCCCTTCCTCATTTTCCAAGATCCCTAACTTGTTTTGATTAGTGAGGACATTATTAATGCTTGATAACATTATCTTATCTTTTAAAACTTCTCCATGCTCACCTTCCAATTCTCTCATAATGTCAATGCTAACTTCTAGTTCCTTATTTTTAATTTCAACCTCAACATCGGGAAGATCCAACTACACACAATTATCCATATTTATGTCAGGGGAAATCTATCTATGCTCAACTATATCAATATCATTAACTCCAAATTCCTCTCAAAATTCATATTCTTTGTCTAATAAATTTGTACCAACACAAGCTTAGAGGGTCTCAATTTCTAATGGAACCTGATTATGCCCAGTGGTCTCTAGTATTTGAGAATCTCCACATTCCCTATGTTCCTCTCTTTCCTTACTGGGTCTATCCTTACTAGGTTCATCCCACTTGTCATCCTTTCCTAAATTGTGCCAACCTATTAATTTATTTCTAACCTCAATGTGAATTGAATGGAAATCTTGCATCATTTCACTTAATATTGTCATATTCCATTCAACCTTCTTAACTATCCTAGCTTGTTCAATTTAATTTCCTTGATTAACTTGTTGATCTAATAGGATCTTTGCATCCATGTCCTTAATCAAATCTCCATCCAATTTATCTATAAATTATTCTCCTAATTTTTGGATGCCCTCTTATAGATGATCCTTAGAAATCCCAGCTTCCTTCAAAATTGAGTCTTTGTTCAAATTTTGTAGGTTTGTTTCTATTTTTGTTTAAGAAGAGCCTAATAGATCCATATCCAAATGTAGATCCTCCATCGTTTGTACTCTAGGGAACTTTGTACCCTCTCCAACTATGTCCCCTTCCTCTATTTTTAAATCTACCAGAGAAGCAACTGCAAAGGAGTTTTGTTGATTCATTAGGGAAATCCTATTGAAATGACACATGCAATAGGATCCATTATAGGAGAGGCCATGACTATATCTTGCTTATCCTTCATTACCTTATCTATTTCAGATCTCTATTGTTCCAACCATGACTATTTAATCTTTAGGTTTGATGTTCTTAATGTCGTATTGTACAAATTCTCCCATATACCCATTTCCTTTTCCACCCTAAAGATGGCTATATCCTTTATGAATCCTTTATATATAATTGGTTTGAGATGGTAGATCAAATTTTTTGTTACTATTTTAAGGGGTTTTAAAACCCCGAATTCAATTTTTAACTTAACTAGTATTTTAACTGATGAAGAGTCAAGGAAATATATTTCTATTCGTAGAGCTTTGCCCAACAAATTACCAATCTGTCTAAGGATCTTACTGTGCATTAGTTCCATAGAAAAATTATGAATAACTACCCATTTAAGAACCTCCTCATTTAAGAATTATTTAGGATTAAAATTAGGTTTCCATTGGAAGTATTCAATACTATACCCTTCATAGAAAGTAGGAGGACCTACTAACAGATTCTTTTTAAAATTAGCATTTCTACAATCCAAATAAAGAATTTTTTTACTGAGAGTAGTTATACTTACATGGTCCTCAAAGGCCTCAATCATCCAATGCATAATTTTGGTCATGGAAGAAGGAGTACCGCACCAATGGAAAAAAATTCTATGACTTTTTCAATGATTCCAAAAACCCTCAGTATAGATGTTGCTTAGAACTACCGAGGTTTCTAGTGAGGCATCCTCCCTCAGAACATGACAGTCATTAGAGATTTGATGATCAATTGGTTGAGGGGAAGAAAGAGGTCAAGACATATTTGATTCCTTCATCCCTAATACCTCCATCTTGTCTAAAAAGGAAACCCTATTCAAGGGTTTATAAATGTGTCTTTTTCTATTTTTTCCTTTGGGATCCATCCTCAAATTTTTAATAGATTGCTCCTTGGATTTATTGACAGGGAGAACATGGTAAGAGTTTCTGCGCACCGAGGTCAAAGGGGAGTTTTCATTGAAATATGAGTTTCTTTTATGAGCAGTGCCATTCCATCTCTTTCCCACTATGACCTAGCCATCATCTCTAGATTGGATCATAGGAGGATCCTCAACAGCCGAAGCAAACCTAGTTATTGACATGTTTTGAGAACCTCCAATATTTATAAACAGAAGAGACTTAGGAATAATAATTTTATAATTTTCAGATCTGAGTTCCTAGAAACCCAGATGTTGCCTCAGATTAACCTCTCCGCAAGAATTAATTTTAGCTAGGGCATCAAAATTGTTCTTATATGGAATCGTAAAACACATAGATTTCTTTGGATTTGCAGACCTGGAGGAGCATGTATTCCCTCGAAAGACCTTTGAAACCAGACCGTATTTGGTCTTTTCAAAAAATACTAACTGGTTTAATAGCTTCAATGAACCTCTGAGAGAAGGCGCATTGGAATCCTCGCTTCTACAAGGCACTTTTTTTCATAGCAGAATTTCACCATTTTTTTCTTGATGCGTCAAATTAATTAATGTTAATATTACTTGTAATACATTAGGTGTATTATTATGTATATGTTTTGTTGATATTTTAATTTTAATAGATTAATAACAAATATTATTTTTTACTTAATTATTTATTAACTTGACAAGTTTATTATTTATTCTTATTTTTTAAGAATTTTTTTTTATCATTGATGTTACACATGTATATACACTTATGTAGTGATGTTACACAAATGTCCACATTCAGACCGAGCATAGTTGGTGAATGGAAAGAGTTTTTAGTGTTGACTAAGATCAGTTAGGTATTGAAGATGTTTAGTGTTGACCGAGTCACTCAGGCAATTCAGTCATGGTCGGGCATGAAAGAAACTCAGTGTTAACCGAGTTGATTATTCAGTGTCAGCCGACTAACAGTGGTTTACATTCTATAATTAATTGGTTATATGAGGCCGACTGAATTGTGATTTATTACTTATTTAGAAGTATATTCAAGCCAACTTGACAGGGCTTATCATATATATGAAAGGTCAAGTTTGGATTAAATGTGAGTGTGTGAAAAGTTAAAGATAAGAAAAAGTGTGGAATTTTGTGATATGAAGAGTGAAGGCAAAATCAGATGGGATTTTGATTGAGTACAGAACACTCAGAGCTGCAATAGAATATTTTATTAGCAAGGATCCAGTTATAATTAGAACAAAGATATGGATCAGAAAAGATAGTTGCTTACACATATAGTTCAATTAATTGTTACTTTCTAACAATTGTAGCAGTGATCTCAAATCTCTTAACAGAGTAGACTTAATAGTCTTTTTGTAAATCCTCTCACATGATATCATTTCTATGTTGAAGTGCTAAATACCTCTAACACGTCCACTCCTCACAGGGTGATTTAAATCCTCTAACAGGGTCACAGCTAACAGTGTGTTTTTGTAACCTTTAACAGGGTTGGCTCCTAGCAAGGCTCACTTCAGAAGAGTGAAAAACAGTAACTAGTTACATTGGTGGTTTTTCCCATATTGGGTTTCCATGTTAAATCTTGGTGTCACCTGTGTATATGTTATTTGTTTCATGCTTTATGTTTCTGCACTTAATCACTAAAGTATAATTGCATTGGATATCAAAAAGATTGCTTTAACACCCGAGTTATAGAAGAATATCTTAATTGACCGAGTAATAATGTTATATTGTTTAAGACATCTAAGGGACAAAAGGATTTGTTTTGGACTAACTGATTCACCCCTCCCTGCTCAGTTACTTATCTCATTTCCAACAATTGGTATCAGAGTTGCAAGTTCTTTCAGAGAAGGTTTCAAGGCCTAAGCTAAAGATCAGAGATGTCTTACAGAAAGGAGATTCCAAAGCTAAACAAAAACAACTTCCTTGCATGGCAAGAGCTGATGAATCTACATCTATCTACTATTGGAGATGTTGGCTTGAAATTTTTGGACAACAAATATGTGGAACCAACAACAACTATGACTGTGGAACAAATGATGGAACAGAAGCTTCATAACATAATGATGATTGATATAGCTTCTTCACTCAGCTACTCAGAATTTGATGAAGTCAAGGACTGCTCTACAACCTATGATACGTGGAAGAAATTACAAGACATTCATGGAGGAGATGCAAATGTAAAGAGAGCCAAAGCATAAAGTCTCAGAGGATAATTTGATGATATGAAAATGAAAGAATGAGAAGACATTACAAGATACAGTGAAAGAATCAAGATTGTTAGTGTCATCAAAGCTGCAGGAGGAATAATTGAAGATACAACAGTGGTTAGCAAGGTATTAAGAACTTTACTTCCTATCTATGCTATTAGAGTTTTAGCTATTCAAGAGATGAGGTACAATAAGGATATAACTCTGGATACATTAGTCAGAAGGCTTACAACTTTTGAGCTTGACAAATTTGACAATTACTCTCCTAGCTCTAGCAATCTTGATTCTGCATTCAAAGATAAATTAACCTTGGCAAGAAGGATAGATATTCAAAAGGAAAATATATTGAAAGTGATAGTGATGATAAATCTGATGATGAAGATCTAGATATCATTGAAGCATTACTTGCAAGGAGAGCTGCCAAAGGTAAATACAAAGGTAAAATGCCATTGATTTGTTTTTCATGCAATGAGGTTGGTCACATTGTTGCCATGTGTCCGAACAAAGAAGACAAAGATGAGAAAATGTTCAACAAGTACAAAGGCAAGAAAGATTTCAATAACTACAAGAGCTACAAGGATAAAGGTAAGAATTCTTGTTATATTTCTAAGGATTCTGATAGTAATGAAGAAGAAGATGAAATGGTTTATATTGCTATAAAGGATGAGTCAGATGAAGAAAATGAAAAGACATCACTTTTCTCACATATCAGTAAAAATGACACATGGATAATTGATAGTGGTTGTTCTCATCACATGACTGGTGATAAGACAAAATTTGAACATCTTGAGCACTATGATGGTGAGGGTGTCATTTTTTGGAATGATGAACCCTGCTATGTGAAAGGAAAAGGTTGCATTACTCTGATAGAAGGAATCAAATGTGATAATGATTATTGGGTTGAAGGACTAAGGAGAAATCTACTCAGTGTAGCACAGCTGAACAACATTGGCTTCAAGGTAGAATTCATGAATGGTAAGGCCAAGCTCCTAGATGGTAAAGGGACCCTAGTTGGAACTGGTGGGCAAACAAAAGGTAATCTATTTTATCTTGATCTCACTGAAATTTCATGCTTCATTGCACAAGTAGAAGAAAGTTGGCTATGGCATAAAAGTTTGTGTCATATAAATTTTGATTATCTGGTAAACATAAGCAAGAACAAGAGAGTTAGAGGTATTCCTATTTTGAAGAAACCCGAGTTAGCAATATGCAAACAATGTCAAATCAGAAAGATGAGAAAGACAAGTTTCAAGAGCAAGAATTACAATACTGATGAAATCTTGGAATTGGTACATACTGACCTTTGTAGACCAATTAGAACAACAAGCTATACTAGAGAGAAGTATTTTATTCTATTTTTTGATGATCATTCCAGAATGAGGACTATCATGTTTCTCAGAGAAAAATTAGAAGCTTTTCAAAAGTTCAAATGGTATCTTGCAAGATTTGAAAAGGAAACAAGAAAGAAACTAAAATGTCTAAGATCTGACAGAGGAGGAGAATTCATTTCTAATGATTTCAATGAATTATGTAATGAAAGATAAATAAAAATACAAGTATCTACCCCTGGTACACCACAAAAAAATGGAATAGCAAAAAGAAGAAACAGATCCATTATGGATTGTGCCAGAACTCTAATGATTGAAAAGAATGTTGCTGCCAAATATTGGAAGGAGGCCATTAGCAATATAGTGTTCACCTTGAACCGAGTTAAACTTAAGAAAGGTAGTAACCAGACACCTTTTGAATTATGGTATGGCTACAAACCTAATGTTCATTATTTCAAACTATTTGGAAGTAAATGTTACATCTTGAAGGAATTAAGAAATGGAAAACTTGATGCAAAAAGTGATGAAGGAATATTCCTAGGCTACTCATGTAAAAGCAAAGCATACAAATGTTTGAATCTTACTACTCATAAAGTCATAGAAAGTGTACATGTCAAGATTGATGAGTTTGCATAAATGTGTGAAGAGCAGAGTAGTAAAGAGCCTGAACACTACAGGAACTTTGTGTATCATGAACCTGATATTATGCCTACGACTCAAGCAATGGTGATTGGACAACAGGACTGTCAACCACTGAATATACTAACACAAACTGTACAACCTGAGTTTTAGACTGTACAACCTAAGCTACTGGTAGAAGAGACCAAGTCACATATAGAGGGAACCCAATCTCAGACAGAGGGACCCGAGTCACAGACAGAGGAACCCGAGTCATAGATAGTGGAACCCGAGCATCAGACAAAAGAATATGAAAAAATGTTTGAGAGTGATAGACCTAGTGGATCAAGTCCATAATCAAGATTGAAGGATCCAGTACTCTCCAAGTACGTTAGAAGGCATCATGCACCTGAGAAAATAATTGGAGATCAGATAGAAGGCGTAATGACAAGGAAAAAAATCAAAGGTACATGTTTACTAAGTGAATTTGAACCTATAACTGTTAAAGATGCACTGAATGATGAAAGTTGGATAGAGGCAATGAATGAATAAATTGAGCAGATTGAGAAGAACAAAACTTGGACTCTTGTGCCTAGGCCAAAGGATAAGAATGTGATCGTAACCAAGTGGGTTTTTAGAAATAAGATGAATGAAAATGGTGAAGTTTCTAGAAACAAGGCCAAACTAGTTTGTAAAGGATATGCTCAAGAAGAGGATATTGATTATGGAGAAACTTTTTCTCCTGTTGCAAGACTTGAAGGAGTCAAAACTCTTCTGGCATATGTTTCACATAAAGGATACAAAGTGTATCAAATGGATGTGAAATCTGCATTTCTGAATGGAATCCTAGAAGAAAAAGTCTACATTGAGCAACCTGAAGGATTTGTTGATCCTAGCAAAAGGAATATGGTTCGCAAGCTGCACAAAGCATTGTATGGACTAAAGCAAGTGCCTAGAGCCTAGTATGAAAGACTGCATGGTTACCTAGTAAATATTGGATTTCAGAGAACTAATGATAACAGTATCTTGTACATCAAAGAAGGACCACAAAACAAAATATTGTTAGCAGAGATATTTGTTGATGACATATTATTCACTGGATATGATGACTTATGCAAAGCATTCTCTGTAGAAATGAGTAAAGAGTTTGAGATGTCTATGTTTTTTGAGATCAAATTATTTGTTAAATTCCAAGTTCATCAAATGAAGGATGGTATCTACATTACTCAATCAAAATATATCAAGGAGATAATCAAGAAATTTGGAATGGATGATTCCAAACCTGTTGGAACACCCATGTGTACTAGACAAAAGTTGTCCAAGGATGATGATTCAAAGGAGGTAGATCAGACCAACTACATATCCATGATTGGAAAATTGCAATATGTTGTTCACACCAGACCTGATATTGCATTAGCAGTTGGTATTGTTGTAAGATTTTCAGCTAATCCCAGAGACAATCACCTAATGGAAATCAAAATAATTTTGAGATATCTAAAGGGTACTGAAGACTATGGTTTATGGTATAAGAAAGTTGGAAACTTTGATTTGAAGACATTCACTGATGTTGATTGGGCTGGGAGTGTTGATGATAGAAAAAGCGCCAGTGGTGGAGCTTTCTTTCTTGGAAAGAAGTTAGTGTCTTGGACTAGCAAGAAATAGAATTGTATCTCTCAGTCTACAGCGGAGGTAGAATATGTTGCTACAACAGTGAACTGTTCAAACATCATATGGTTTAAGAAGTTGTTGTCAGGAATGAAAGAAGAAGTGAAAGAACCAATTATTATCTACTGTGACAACACCAGTTCCATTAACATTTCAAAGAATCATGTGATGCACACCAAAACCAAGCATATAGAAATAAAGTATCATTTCTTGAGTGAATTGGTACAGAATAAAGAAGTAAGGTTGGAATATGTGAGTACTAAAGAACAAGTTGCAGACATATTCACCAAACCTTTACCTAGGGATGATTTTTGTATCTTAAAGGAAAGCTAGGGGTGCTTCCCCTAACTGAAGCTCACTAAAATACAGTTTAGTGATGCATCAACCCAAGCCACAGTGAAGATTTATCAGTTGATGCAGGAACATCAGAGCCCATTGCAGATGAATTAGTACATTCAGGTACATTACAAATTCAAAGAGAAATAGTATTGACTATTGGTATTGATATTTAGAATTTTTGGAGATGGAGTCTTTGGCATCTATTGTCAAAGAGGGAGAGTTTGATATAATACAAAAGAAATTAACCAAGAAACAGAGTTTGATTTCAAAGGGAGAAATTAATCAAGAGATGGAGTTTGATGAAAGAGGGAGTTTTTGGATGAGAATCAGAATGAAGCTAAAGACATTAAAGAAAGTTTTTTGTTGCTCTACAATTCTTTGTATTATGACATGTTGTGTTTTCATCAATGTCAAAGAGGGAGATTATTGAAGACAATTATTCAATTGTGTATTGTCATTGATGTTACACATGTATATATATTTATGTAGTGATGTTACATAAATGTCCACATTCAGACCGAGAACAGTTGGTGAATGGAAAGAGTTTTTAGTGTTGACTGAGATCAGTTAGGTATTAAAGATGTTTAGTGTTGACCGAGTCACTCGGGCAATTCAGTCATGGTCGAGCATTAAAGAAACTCAGTGTTAACCGAGTTGATTATTCAGTGTCAGCCAATTAACAGTGGTTTACATTCTATAATTAATTGGTTATATGAGACCGACTAAATTATGATTTATTACTTATTTAGAAGTATATTCAATCTGACTTGACAGGGCTTATAATATATATGAAAGGTCAAGTTTGGATTGAATGTGAGTGCGTGAAAAGTTAAAGATAAACAAAAATGTGGAATTTTGTTATATGAAGAGTGAAGGGGAAATCAGATGGGATTTTGATTGAGTACAGAACACTCAGAACTGCAATAGAATATTGATCAGCAAGAATCTAGTTATAATCAGAACAAAGATCTGAATTAGCAAAGACAGTTGCTTACACATACAAGTCAATTCATTGTTACTTTCTAATAATTGTAGTAGTGAACTTAAATCTATTAACAGAGTATACTTAACAGTCTTTTTGTAAATCCTCTCACAAGGTAGCATTTCTGTGTTGAAGTCTTAAAGACCTCTAACAAGGCCACTCCTCACAGGGTGATTTAAATCCTCTAACAGTGTCATACCAATCAATGTGTTTTTTTAACCTTTAACAGGGTTGGCTCCTAGCAAGGCTCACTTCAGAAGAGTGAAAAACAGTAACTAGTTACATTGGTGGTTTTTCCCTTATTGGTTTTCCACATTAAATCTTGGTGTGACCTATGTTTATGTTATTTGTTTCATGCTTTATGTTTCTACACTTAATCACTAAAGTATAATTGCATTGGATATCATAAAGATTGCTTTGACACCCAAGTTATAGAAAAATATCCTAATTGACCGAGTAATAATGTTATATTGTTTAAGACATATAAGGGAAAAAAGGATTTGTTTTGGAGTAATTGATTCACCTGTCCCCTCTTAGTTACTTATCTCATTTCCAACAGAGTTCATGACTATATCTTGCTTATCCTTCACTACCTTATCTATTTCAAATCTCTGTTGTTCCAACCATGACTATTTAATCTTTAGGTTTGATGTTCTTAATGTCGTATTGTACAAATTCTCCCCTATACCCATTTCCTTGTCCTCCCTAAAAATGGCTATATAATTTATGAATCCTTTATATATAATTGGTTTGAGATGGTAGATCAAATTTTTTGTTACTATTTTAAGGGGTTTTAAACCCCCTAATTCAATTTTTAACTTAGCTAGTATTTTAACTGATGAAGAGTCAAGGAAATCTATTTCTATTCATAGAGCTTTGCCCAATAAATTACCAATCTATCTAAGGATCTTACTATGCATTAGTTCCATAGGAAAATTATGAATAACTACCAATTTAAGAACCTCCTCATTTAATAAGTATTTGGGATTAAAATTAGGTTTCCATTGGAAGTATTCAATACTATACCCTTCATAGAAAGTAGGAGGACCTACTTACAGATTCTTTTTAAAATTAGCATTTCTACAATCTAACTAAAGAATTTTTTTACTGAGAGTAGTTATACTTACATGGTCCTCAAAGGCCTCGATCATCCAATGCATAATTTTGGTCATGAAAGAAGGAGGACTGCACCAATGGGAAAAAATTCCATGACTTTTGCAATTATTCTAAAAACCCTCAGTGTAGATGTTGCTTAGAACTACCAAGGTTTCTAGCGAGGCATCCTCCCTCAGAACGTGACAGTCATTAGAGATTCGATTATCAATAGGATGAGGGGGAGAAAGAGGCTAAGACATATTTGATTCCTTCATCCCTAATACCTCCACCTTGTCTGAAAAGGAAACCCTATTCAAGGGTTTATAAATGTGTCTTTTTCTAGTTTTTCCTTTGGGATCCGTCCTAAAAAATTTAATAGATTGCTCCTTGGATTTATTGACAGAGAGAACATGGTAAGAGTTTCTGTGCACCGAGATCGAAGGGGAGCTGTCATTGAAATATGAGTTTCTTTTCTGAGCAGTGCCATTTCGTCTCTTTCCCGCTGTGACCCAACCATCATCTCTAGATTGGATCATAGGAGGATCCTCAACAGCCGAAGCAAACCTAGTTATTGACATATTTTGAGAACCTCCAATATTTCTAAATGAAAGAGACTTAGGAATAATAGTTTTATAATTTTCAGATCTGAGTTCCTGGAAACCTAGATGTTTCCTCAGATTAACCTCTCCATAAGAATTAATTTTATCTAGGGCATCAAACTTGTTCTTATATGGAATCATAAAATACATAGATTTTTTGGGATTTGCAGACTTGAAGGAGTATGTATTCCCTCGAAAGACCTCTAAAACCATACTGTATTTGGTCTTTTCAAAAAAGGCTAACTGGTTTAATAGCTTTGATGACCCTCTGAGAGAAGGCGCATTGGAATCCTCACTTCTACAAGGCACTTTTTTTTCATAGCAGAATTTTTTCATTTTTTTCTTGATGCATCAAATTAATTAATGTTAATATTACTTATAATACATTAGGTGTATTATTATGTATATTTTTTTTAATACTTTAAATTTAATAGATTAATTACAAATATTATTTTTTACTTAATTATTTATTAACTTGAAAAGTTTATTATTTATTCTTATTTTTTAAGAATTTTTTTTATCGGTGATCGCTTTTGACTAGAGCTTTGAACTAGTAGGGTCACAATTGGGGGACCCTATCCCCGTGGAGAATTTATCTAACCATTTCTAAGGAACTAACACCTCCTATATTTGACTTTTGTGGGCATCTAATTTCATTGAGAACGAACCAACCCTTAAGAACATACCACTCAAAATTCACGCCTATCCAGAGACATTTCATATCCAATCAACAACACTTCCTTATCTCTCTATTTTTCATCTCCTTATTTCCTCATTACATACACCTTATAACTCCCTCTCCTTGTCTATCCATTGCATACACCTTATAACTCTTCACTCCTTATAACTCTCTTGTGTTTACCGTTCCATTGTCTGTGTGTCTGAAACAACATGTGGGGCTGCGGATCTGGCTTCTCAAATGTTTACTATCCATCCTTACTGTCATGTTGGGTATTGAATCTTTGTCACCTACACAATGTACATGTGCAAGTGTTTTTTTTTGGTAACTGTGTGGGGGGCTCCAACAGAAATTGTACACACACCCACCATCAACAACGATGAACGAACAACAAGAATCCAAAAGCACGAGGATCAAACACTTGACCTCCACAATGGGAGGCTCGTGACATACTGTCACGTTGTGGGGTTAACCCCTATTTTTTATTATTATTATTTCTATTAATATGTGTATTTTGATATATTTTGACTTCACATTAAAATAATTTTTATTTAAATACAAAGAAAATGAGAGGTAGAGATGGGGAGAGATATATCTAAAAAAGAGAGGTAGAGATGGGAGAGATATATCTAGAAAGATATGGAAATATAAAGATCTCTATGTACATATATTACAAATTAAAAACTTAGTTATTAATATATAAAGAAGAGAGAATGAGAGATAGAGAGGAAGAGCTGGGAAAAGATATAGATGGTGAGATAGATTGATAAAGAGATAAAGGAGATATATAGAGGATGAGAGGGAGCTAAGGACAAAGGGATAAATATTTAGTTGAACTTTCATACCTCTTCGACTTATCTCTTGTACACTAAAGTGCGATTACTAATAATAATAATAATAATAATAATAAGCGAAGCATTTTGAAGGTGGATATAATGTTAGATAACTGAGAGGGGGTGAATCAGTTAGTTCTCAATTATCCAACAGTCCCAAATTCTCCCAGATGTATATAACAACAATTTCAAACATATAAATCAACACGGTGATATGTATATTATGATCTAAAACTTTTAGTCCTATACTGAGTAGGAGTAAATCAATATTGTAATTACCGATCAAAGTAGATAAAGTAATGTGTAAAGACAAATAACAATCCACAAAAATCATACACATTGACATAGATTTTTAACGTGGAAACCCTGCTCAAGGAAAAACCACCTAGGACTGGTAACCCAAAATATTTCACTCTTCCGAAGTGAGCTCGATTAAGAGCCAACCCTATTAAAGGTTACAATGCACACTGTTAAATGTGACCTAGTTAGAGGATTTAAGACTAACAGTTATCTCTTGACCAATCATTCACTATGGGATCAACAAGAAAACACTCAACATTCATTAAAATCTCATAATAAAGACCTTCACGTCGTACTCAATTAAGAGATTTATCTGTAACAATGGTTAAACTGATACAGTAATAATCTGATTCAAATACAACTCTGTTTGCAGATTTTTAGATCTATGGTAAGTACATAATACATCTGATCAATTTGTTCACTTTAGTTCATCTAATTCTTCACACTCTATTATGCTCGGTTAATGCTCTATCCTCTATCACACAGTCATGTCTGCAAAAATTCTTGGTTTTGTCTTTAACCAGTTATTGGTTTACAGTTTGTCTACTTTTAATTTGATTTATATAATGACTCTTGAAAATACCCAATGTTGGCTATCGTAGAACAAAAAGTAACCATAGAATGGGTCAGTGGTAGGAATCTATCAATGACCCCTGAATTGAAAGGTACAGTATCCCTTATGTGAAAGATATGCAATGAATTTTGTCTTTCAGTTTTTAGGGGTATGCTCTTAACCGGAGAGCAGAAGAGGATCAACCAAGTTGTTCAAAGCTTCAAACAACTTAGGCAATGAATGGGGACTTACTCAATGACATGCAATCTGAAATGCAAACTATTATGCAGTGCGGGATGAATGCAAACTATTATCTACCAGTAGAGATGAAGAAAGAAAGTGTAACACTGCAATTCTCAGATTACTAAGATTGTGAAACTTTGAAAATACCCAGATTATCTTGATCTCATTTTCTATTAACTTTCTTCCTAAATCCTTATGCAATAACTAATCTATTGAACTAGGATGTGCAATGAAATGAAAACAGAGTACTTATGCTGAAGATAGTAAACATACAATCCACTGAATCAAAATAACAAAACTTGGTTCATTACTATTCATTCAATTTCTAGTATTAGCATCTTCATTCAAAACATCACACAACTAACTAAGATGAACAACAAAAATTACTTCAAACTCAGAGTCACACATAGTATTCCTAGCTACAGGGGTTTACCCAAAGTAATTTTTGTCGATCTTATTTACTTTACAGAAATTTACATATATAGGTCTTCTCCAAAATGACCTGCTTCAATAATGATTGCCTCTCTACAATATTCCAAGAGGAGCATTCTAATAATAAACCTGGTCAGTTACAAAAACTGACAAAGCTGACAAAATGCCAAAAATGGCTACAATATACAAAAGTTGGGAAGATGACACAGGTCAATAGATTCTATGTCATCTTCTATGTAACAGTTTTTCCTTTGTAAGCCTTCATTGCATCTGTTACCTTGTCCAAATCCTAAGCATTCGGAATGATTATATTGTCAGCTTAGATCATCCAAAAATCATGCATCTCTGTCAGTTCATCCAACCTGGCAATCTGGGATTGGAGCTTCTCTATTTCCTTTTTGATCACAGCATCTATCGCGGAGAGCTCATTGATTCTTGACACTTGGAAGTTAGCCAAATCCGCAATCTCATCTATGAAAGCAAGAAACTTAGCTTTCATTCACTCTATATTCACCAACTTGTCACTTCCAGAAACTTGAGATTCTGTGTGCAGTACTTTCAAAAACTCAAACAGTTTATCCATCTCCTTTTGTACTAACTTCACTATATTCTTGAGTTCATTTGCAGATCTATTTGAGTTCTCAACCACAAACTCCAGAGACTGCCTCCAGTGAAATAATGGCTCATGTCTAGTCTTGAGAATACCATTAGAGATTGCAACACTAGTCTTTATATCAATCACCTCTAGCAAAGTGCCTAACTGCTCTGTTAATCTAGTGGATGCATTATAGATGGTCTACTGGTGTTTTGATGTTTTATCCTTCAATTTGTCTGCGTCAAGTAGAATTTTCCCCAAATTCTCAATAACAATGGGGCCTTGAACCTTTATCACTTCTATCCATGCTCTTCTAATTTGACCAAACTATCTTTCTTGCTGCAACTCCAGTAGCAAGTTCTTATTCTCCTCTACATTAGGATCAAACTGAGCAGAGGTAGTGCCAAGAGAAGATTTAATATACTCTACTAGCTCCTTGTTTTCAGACTTGAGGACTTCCTTGTCTGCTCGGAGTTCTTCTAATCTATCCTCAATCCTTGCATCGGTGGTTTTCCAGATACTCACCATTGAGTCATGCACTGGCACCCCTAGGTCCACCGTTTTAATCTGAAAATCTTGAGTTGAGAGTTCATGAAATCTTCCTTCTTTCTATGGCTCTGTAATTTCCATTAGCATATGCCCAGTCATGGAGTCATGGGAAAGTGTCACCATGAAATTTTGCTTCTTCACCTTCTTTTTCGGTGGCTAAGATAAGGTTTCCTTAAGGATCAGGTCCTTTGAAGAAATGGCCTCCTCGTGTCGTTTCTTCTTCTTCTTAATGGTTTATTCCAACCATGAGTTTGTGGATAGCACCTTAATTGCAGACTGAAGAGCCGTAGGATCAAACAGCTTCCGAGCCACTGGAGGAGTCCATTTGTCTTGAGGTGGAACAAGGAAGGAGGAAACCTTGGTCACCAAAAGGGCCAGAGTATTTACCAACCGAGAGGAATCCTGACCATCCATGGGATTTGTGTCATCCAAGGTGATAACTGGTCTTAGTGAGGGAGGCTTGGTCACCAGTACCTCATGTTCTTTCTTCTTTTCCTTTTCCCTATCTTCTTCCTTCTCCTCTTCATTTCCAATGTTTGGGAGTGAACCATCTCTGCAGGTCAGAGTGATGGGAACATTCTTTTCTGGGGGCTAGTCACCTCCTTTCTCGGTGGATTGTGCTGCACATGCTGAAACTGATGGTGCCATAGAAGAAGTAACTACTAAAGATGATTGCTCAACTCCTGAAGTTGTTCCTCTAGATGAACCTATGCCAGAAGTTATTTTTCGTCGCGCTCTAGTCCATTCTACCCACTTGTCAGTTTTCTTGATAATGCCCCTCATGAGAAGCTCCAATGAATCTATCGCTAGACCAGTTGGTGGAGAGGAAGAAATAGGAAACACCTTGATCTGGTTGTAGGATGAAGGTTGCATGAAGAGACCATCATCTGCAAGATCAGATACATCAATAGCATTATTATACATTGTAATTTCATCCAAAGTTAAACGGGACCACAATTTCTCCCATGTCTGATACTCATTAAAACATTCAGACCAGAAAATCTTCAATATCTGAGACATGTCTGTAGGCATGTCTAAGCTTTAGGTGGTCTCTAACAAAACCCATAGGATCATATTGAGGCCTAAGAAACTCATAATCAAGCAGCTTGATCTTATCCTCAAAACTCTTTACTAAATTCTGGGCATCAGATCTGGATGCACAGGAATACGGAACAACCACCACGGGGAAGGAAATTTTGACGATCTTCTTCATAGTTGAACATGGAGTATTCAGTTCCAATATCTGCCAGCAAAGCTCCACCAAGACCACCTTATCTTCAGGATACCAGGGCAGTCTCTTAGGAAATCTAGAGAAGGCTCCTATCCGAAGATAAGAGAAACTCGGGAATTGGATGAAAGAGCATCCATACTGACTGATTGTTGAGATGGCCTCTGGCGAGAATCTTCTTTCTGGGAAACCTTGAAGTTCCTGATAGATTCTCATTGTGAATGCATCATTCACAATGGTATACTCCTCAAAGCTCTAATGTAATTGCAGATTTGGGTAGAACTCATAAATTTTGGTGTTGTTGTCGAAGTTTTGGATTGCTGGTAAGCCGGGCCATAGGTGCTGAGTCGCCAGAGCGTAAATCAAGTAAGAAGACATGTAGAATTGTTTGAATCCTTGACAAGAGCTCATCTAGGATGCAAGCTTCTCACACAGAATTTCTGCCCAATCAATGAACATATTTTTAGCATAGACAGCTTGAACAAGAAAGAAATTATGTTCAACAAGATCTAAAATCTCAGGTTTTTCGTCAAATCTGGTCAGCAGGGTCAGGATATCAACAATTTCCCTCTTTAGGGTTGTTCCAAAGAGAGTCTTTGGCATCTTAATTTTCTTTGATTGAGGGTTCTGGAACCAGGTCTTTTGCATGTCTTCCCTCCTTAGAGTCTTTTTTTCATTGAGCATAGATGCAAAAGAATCGAAGTCGATATCGTAATACACGTCTTTCGCTGGAATGCCGAAAGTGGATTGGATTAGGGCTTTATCAATTGTTAGCAAAATCGACTGATCTGGAAAAAGGATTTGCTTTGTAGCTGGGGTCATATTTTTCTATACATTCTCTGATGAGCTCAGGAGCTTGAACTACCATTGGAAACCCTGCAGCTTCTACCAGACCACTATCCTTAAGCTTCTGTGTAATAGGGTGAATTGGATGAGAATTCAATCTTCTGTAAAAATCTCCAAGATCAAAGAATCTTAGAGATGTGTCAGGAACTTCCTTGAATTCACTCTCAATACCAATTAATCTGTCGTAACCAGAAGCTTTAACAACCATTTACTGTGAAATTGAGAACATGAGTGAAGATAAATGACTTGCTATTCAAAACAGTGAGCAACAAATGATGGTAAATGCTTAAGAAATAGCCACTAAGATATGAATGTTGGCACCACACGAATGACTTTAAGGTGACCTAAAGGACGCAATGACAGGATTATCATTTAATTTTTTATTATCAATGGGTATTTGAAATTCTCATTTCAGAGAACATAACGGCCTCAAAATCCTCAATCTTACACTTATCTTTATGTTCATTAACCGCTTTTGCTGAAACAAAACTTTAGTCTTGCAGAAAAAGAACATACTTTCCTTCCGATGCCAAAATGAATGAACATTATACCATTTTACCTTGTGCGGAAAAAGAATATAAGAGAATACTTTTTCCGTAAGCTTGTTTCCTTTATTTTGAAAAAGTATCCCGACGGCTTCACCTTTTATCCTTTGTGCACTTAAACACCTTCTTTTCCACCGGGGGCACTTGGCATCTTATTTTCTCTTTTCACTTGTATTGGGCTTGCACCTTTGAGACCATCTTTTATGGAAACTGCATGATCATTGCCACTACTCCGCAACTTGATATCTTTGAGAGTTGAAAAACTCTTTTTATGAACAAATTTTTACCAATCACTTATATATAAAAAAATATTTATCTTCCATAAAAACATATTGAGAATTAAAGATCTGAGGGTGACTACTTCTCATTCAGAAGATGCTATGACACCCCTTTCCTGACATACCTAAATCACCTAAATACCGGATGAAGGAGAAATATTGAAAACCCGCTAGGCTCAAATAGGTAAGGCAAAGAATTTATCGGATAAGCACATTATGAGAATGTTTTAGAATGAATGAGAAGTAGGTCACCAAAGAACAATTTTACCCCCCTAGGACCTAAAGAGCCTTAAACTAAAAGTTGGCAACAGCTGGCTCTGACTGGGGACTTAGACATGCCAATGTCTAAGAAGGGACCCAGAGTCTCTGGTTTTGCACAACAAGACCGGCAGGAAAAACAACAGGCGGACTAAACTAAAACACACGAAAGGAAAGGAAACTAAACTAAACTAAGACTAAGAAAGAAGGAAAGAAATCAAGAGAAACATAAAGCAAACCTACCTACCCTAACACTAACTTGCAGGGATTACCTGCTTTCACTTGAGTATTTGGTAGAGCTTCAGATCCTGGCCATTGTAGGAGAATGGCAGAATCTCTCCAGAAGGATATGCTAGAATAAAGGAATTATTCTAGTTAACCTATATAATCTTGAATGGTCCTTTCCCAAGTGAGTTGAACTTATGATGCTTTCCTTTGGACTCGCGCCTTTTATCCCATAGTAGAACCAAGTCACCTTGCATAAAATTTCTTGGTCTGGCCTTCTTATCAAAGAATGTTTTCACTCTCCTTTGATGATCAGTGATGTGGTCAACAAGATTTTCCCATTCTTCCTCCAATTTGGTTAGATACATGATTCATTTCTCCAGACCATTCTAGAAAACTGGATCTTCAATTACCTGTTGCATCCTGCAAATGGATAACTCCAATGGAAGTGGGAGACTAGGTTCAATGTCATAAACCAGTTCAAAAGGGGAAATCCTGATAGCTCATTTAGGTGTTATCCTATCCACCCATAGAGCTTCGTGCAATTTCTTTTGCCAATCCTTTTGACTCTCTGAAACTAGTTTCTTCATTATGTTAATCAGGTTCGTGTTGCTTGACTCAACCTGACCATTTCCCTGAGGGAAATAATCAGATGAGTGACTAAGATGAATATTGTTGTTGTAGCAGAACTCTGTAATCTCTGATGAAGAGAAATATGTGGCATTTTCCATCACTAGCTTCAATGGCACTCAAAACCTTACCAAGATATTTTCTTTGATAAATTCACAGACCACCTCAGATGTAGTTTTCTTGGTAGGCTTGGCTTCAACCCACTTGGTAAAGTAATTCATGATAGTTATGACATATAGGTGACCTGCAGAAGAGGGAGGATTTATTGGACCAATTAAATCAAGTCCCCATTGCTAAAAGGGACCCTCAACTACAAACGACTTTAATGGAAGAGAAGCCAACTGAGGCTTACTGGAAAACATACAACATTTATCACTTGGCCACCCAATTGTAGGAATCTTTAAACATGTCGGGCCAGTAGTAACACTACCTCAAGATTTTATATGCAGTGACTATGGATGAGAAGTGTCCACCACATGCCTCATTATGGAATGCCTGGAGCAATCTCTCTTGTTGTGACCAGTCCACACATCTTAAGAAAGTTCCATCTATTGCCCTCTTATATAACTGGTCATCATAAATGACATACTTGGTTGCTTTAGTCTTCAAATCTCTTATTTGTTTGTATGTCAATCCCTCTGGGCAATCTCCATAAGTAAGGAAATAGGCAATGTTTGAAAACCAGGGATCAAGAAGACTAACTATTAACACCTTCAGAGAATCCTCCTCTTGGGCTATTTCTTGATTTTCTGCCATTATTTTACACAAGCCATTCCCTCTGACCAGCTTTGTTGGCTTAAGTTCAATATCATACTCCTGTCCCTTTGCTATCCATGCACCTCTAGTATTACATCATATTTCTTGTTGTGTTAGAATGCTCTTAACAACAGAATCAGGAATATAAATAAAAGAATGGGAATGTAATACATAGAATCTAAAATTCTTCAGTGCCCTTACCACCGCATATGCATGCTTCTCCATTTGAGAATATCTCAGTTCATGATCCTTGAGCAGAGTTCTCATGAATACAATAGGGGCCTAAATTCCTTCATTATTCTCTTGCATCAGGATAGCAGACAATGTATGAGTTGATGCGTAACAGTACAATATGAACTCCTTGGTATAATTTGGATGCACCAACACAGGTGCTCTGGATATAGCATGCTTGATTAAATCAAAGGCCTTCTTCCCAAAGTCACTCCACTTGAAACTTTGACTACCCTTCATCATATCAATTATGCATTTTTTAATCTTGGAAAAGTCAAGAACGAACCGCCTGAGTAAATTTACCTGCCCAAAGAATAATTTTATTCCGGATTTGCTTGCCAGCAGGTTCAATTGCTAGATGGCCTTCATGTGCTCAAGGTCAATTCAAATTCCTTCATGGGAAATAATATGACCTAGCAGTCTACCTTCGGTGACACATAAAATAGACTTCTTGGGATTAAGAGAGATGTCATGCTCTCTGCATCTCTTTAGCACCTTCTCAAGATCTTTCAAATGATCTTCTCTCTTCTTAGAGAAGACTATTAAATCATCCAAGTATATAACTATTATTCTATCCAATAGGTCTGCAAATGAAGATTTCATTTCCCTCTAGAAGGTAGCTCCAGCATTGATATGCCCGAAGGGCATTCTATTATAAGCAAACGTTTCCCAAGGGGTGGTGAACGTTGTCTTAGATTTATCTTCTGGGTCCACCTCAATCTGGTTGAAACCTAAGAAATTTTCCAACATGGACATCATTTTAGATCTAGCAACTGTTTGTAGTATATGATTCATGTTGGGTAAGGCATAATTATCCTTCAGGGAAGCCTGGTTCAGATTCTGGAAATCTACACAAATTCTGATTTCTCCGTTCTTCTTTCGGACGGGCACGATATTGGCTATCCATGTAGAGTGATGTATGGGATAGATAATTTTTTCCTCCAACATCTTATGAACTTCCCTAAAAATGGCATCTAAAACCTTAGGATTATAGTTTTGTTGCTTCTACAGGAAAGGAATAGCTTCAGGTTTAAGAGGGATCGTGTGCTTGAAGTCTCCATTCCAGAAAGTCTTGAGGTCTTCATAGCCCCAAGAAAACACATCCTTATACTGGGAGAGTAGGTGTTTAGCCTTTTCTCTCTCCTTTTTTGTGCAACAACAACCAATATTTATTATCTTAGGTTTATTTTTAGTGCCTATGTTCATTCCCTCAAAATTCCCTGAGGTACCACCTTTCCTATCTCTCTCTTTTCTAATATATGCATCATGTCTATCAAAAAGGTTTTCAATGGAGATTAGGTGTCAAGGATTTTTGTTACCTTTTAACTGTTCTTCTCCAAGCTCTAACTCCTTCTTGCTATCTAGAGAAATATCCTTGCAGGTATTAGAGCTTCCTTCAAAATATTGATCACTGAACTAATCTGATCCTTCCATGAAATCTTGTATCTTCTTGTCACTGATGAAGACTTGCCAGACTTCCACATTATCTGGAACATTCGGCCCGAAGAGAACTTCAACTTTGTATTGCTTATCTCCTATTTCCAAATGTGAGAGGAGAAGTGAAGCTGAGACGGCCAACAAATTTGCTCTAGTGTTCTTCTCTCTTGGAATAGCCTGGATTGAAAAGGCATCAAATTCTTCTATCTCGTCCCAGACTCTGTTCCTATAACTCTGCAATCTCACATTTTTCACTGCGTATAGCACTAGAACTTGCCTCACTATCAACTCTACATCATCGAGTGCTTTAAGGATTTTTACCCCTCTTTGCTTCATAGCAGCAATGCCTAGCAATAGAGCTTCATATTCCACCATGTTATTGGTGTTCTTAAATTGTAATTTATAAAAAAGTTGTATCATATCTCCTTCTGGGGGAATAAGAACTATGCCAGCCCCGGATCCTGCAGTAGCACAACTATCGTCAAACTCCAAGGTCCAAATATCCTAATTGTTAGTAATTTCTGGCATTTCATCTTGATGATCAAAATCTAAAAACAACATATAATTATCAAATTCCATCTCCTGGTAGAGGATTTGTGCCTTAGGGTCATCGAACTTCATTACTGTAAATTTGGCCTTTTCCTCGGGCTCCAGTTTTATCTTCTTAGTACCCACCAGGATTATAGCATGGGACCAGTCCATCTTGATTTCTCCACCTATGTCTCTACAAAAACTTCTGCTTAGAAGCATATTGTAGCTTGCCAGAATATCGGCTACCAAGATGGTTAGCTTCATCCTCTTTGTAGGGTGTGCGGCCAATTCAACTTGTGCATCCTTTACCTAACCTAGGAGTGGAACCTATGTAGCATCCATTGAATAACGGTGGCCAAAGGTTTTGGTAAGGGTCAATACGAGGGCTTTAGCAATGGAGGCGGGCATGACATTATCGGAGGCTCCAGAGTCAATAATACAGTTGCTTATTTTATGACCATTAACAAATAGTGAGACATAGAATAGGTCAGGCTTCTGTCCAGGAGTATTGGCTAAGATTGAAGAATCTTCTTCTTTAAATAGCAAGGTAAGGATGGGTTCTTCATCATTTAAAGGGCCACTACTAGGGGTTCATCACTAACAGTAGAATTTAAATTAGGCTGCATTCTAGAATTAGCATCACTTTTACAGTAATCAACAAGCTTTTGAAGTTCAGTAGGATGAGTTTTTAAATATTCTAAGGGAGACAGTTGGATTATGGCATCCTTGAAGTATTGAATTATATCAAATGAAGACAGAGACTTACCATTTATTTTGGACTTCGAGTGATCCTTCTTCCAAGATGAAGAAGTAGAAGCTCTGGGTGCACCAACTGAAGGACCAAGTGCAATGTTCCAGGGAGGAAAGAAGTTTCCTATATTTTTGTCTCTCTGAATTCTTGTTGCTACTACCATTTGAATTCCATCCATGGTGGCAAAGCAATCACCTCCAACTTCAGAATCAGATTCATACTCCAAAAATAAATTACCGGAGTTGCCATGAGGAGCAGAATATTCTTCACTTTCAAGATATTCAATAGTCAGCTCATTGCTTGAAGCTAGCTATCTGTACCTATTCATCTCTAGATGACTATTACCATCATGGTCAACTCTTAGATGAAAAATACACATATTGTTCTTTTTAGCTGCCTCAATGGCAAGCTTTTGCTAAGTCGGTGGCAACTGCAACTATTTACCTTCATGTTGTTTTTTGGGAATATCCTCGTAAGGCTGCTGGAAGGATGGGGTAGACCTTCCCATTTTCCGCTTAAGGGCAATCATCTCATTAGACAATTTCTAAAGCATTGCCTCAGTATTTCTGGTTACACTAAAAATTGAGCTTATGGAGGCACCACTCTGCACTTCTCACTTCCATTTCCCGAAAGCTATGAGGTCATCCTCTAGCTCAATTGCTAGAGTTTGAGTGGCTTGCAAATTAGCCACATGCACTCGTCTAATTTGGAAACAAATGTCAGGAGGCATGGAACTGATAAAGAACATATTCTAATTGTCAGTTGTAGGCCTGCTAGTAGCAGGGATCTTGTTAGCCAGCTTGTTAAACCTTGCAATGAAATCCCGCATACGAACACTAGGTTCTTTCTTTATCTGAGTGAGCTGAGTTAGGAGTGTGTGTTCATCCTCTGTACTTTTATAATGAGTTTCAAAGCAGTTCTTAATATTATTCCAACTAGTTATGCATCTTGTAGGGAGATGTTGAAACCAGTCAGCGACATTTTCTATTAACGTCTCTACAAACATTCTTACTACCACGTCTTCATGCTGAGGGTTTATAATGCTACATGCCGTGAAGAAGGCTGCAATATGCTCATCAACGGATACTTTCCCGTCTCCATTGAATTTTGGAAAGTTCTTTCAGGAAGCTCAAGGTAAGTCATTATTAGCTCCTAGCTGAAGAGGCCCAATGACATTACCCCAAGGGATGGCCATTGAAATAGGGAGGGTTACTGGCACAGCCTAAAAATTGATATTGGTAGGAGCAGCTACTCTGTGAAGAGTAAGGGCGTTACATAGTAATGGGATAGTATTGCGCACAACAGGAGGGATAGAAGAATGGCTACGAATCCATGAAATGGGGTGTGGCGGTGGCAAGAGAGCACCACAGATACCTAGAAAGATAGGATCCCAAACATTGGTTCTTCCTCTTCTGAGAGGGTCTTCTAACAGAGGGAACTCAGCCTTCTACAATTCCTCAAACACTGGATCTTTATGTCCCTCTCTCCAAACACTTTGGGTATACTTAGGATCCAGAGCTACCAAACCTAATTACTGCAGCTGCATAGCTCTGACTCTTCTTTCCCGTAACACTCCTTCCCAATATTCAACGTTGGCCTCGGCTCTTTCTAACTCAAAGTTGATTCTTCTGTATTGGTCTAGTGGGACTTGTCCTTTGTGAGGAAACACCATTTCTCCTTAAGAGTGGTATGCATAATGTAGCATTAGGAATGCCAAATAGATAAGTTATAAGTCACTTAGTAAAGCCACAGACAGACTTACTAAGCAAACTTAGGAAAATTTTGAGTTCTCCCCAGCAGAGTCGCCAAAAACTGTTGGTTTATAGTTTGTTTACTTTTAATTTGATTTATATAATGACCCTTGAAAATACCCAATGCTGGCTATCATAGAACAAAAAGTAACCACAGACTGGGTCAGTGGTAGGAATCTATCAATGACCCCTGAATTGAAAGGTACTGTATCCCTTATGTGAAAGATATGCAATGAATTTTGTCTTTCAGTTTTTAGGGGTATGCTCTTAACCGAAGAGTAGAAGAGAATCAACCAAGTTGTTCAAAGATTCAAACAACTTAGGCAATGAATGGGGACTTACTCAATGACATGCAATCTGAAATACAAACTATTATGCAGTGCGGGATGAATGCAAACTATTATCTACTAGCAGAGATGAAGAAAGAAAGTGTAACACTGCAATTCCCAGATTGCTAAGATTGTGAAACTTTGACAATACCCATATTATCTTGATCTCATTTTCTATTAACTTTCTTCCTAAATCCTTATGCAATAACTAATCTATTGAACTAGGATGTGCAATGAAATGAAAATAGAGTACTTATGCTGAAGATAGTAAACATACAATCTACTAAATGAAAATAACAAAACCCAGTTCATTACTATTCATTCAATTTCCAGTAATAGCATCTTCATTCAAAACATCACACAACTAACTAAGATGAACAACAAAAATCACTTCAAACTTAGAGTCGCACGTAGTAGTCCCAACTACAGGGGTTTGCCCAAAGTAATTTTTGCCGATGTTATTTACTTTATAGAAATTTACATATATAGGTCTTCTCCAAAATGACTTGTTTCAATAATGATTGCCTGTCTACAATATTCTGAGAGGAACAATCTAATAATAAACCTGGTCAGTTACAAAAACTGACAAAGCTGACAAAATGCCAAAAATGGCTACAATATACAAAAGTTGGGAAGACAACACAAGTCAACAGATTCTATGTCATCTTCTGTGCAACGGTTTTTCCTCTATAAGCCTTCATTACATCTGTTACCTTGCCCAAATCCTGAGCATTCAAAATGATTATATTGTCAGCTCAAATCATCCAAAAATCATGCATCTTTGTCAATTCATCCAACCTGGCAATCCAGGATTGGAGCTTCTCCGTTTCCTTTTTTATCACAACATCTATCGCGGAGAGCTCACTGATTCTTGACACTTGGAAGTTAGCCGTATCTGCAATCTCATCTATGAAAGCAAGAAACTTAGCTTTCATTCACTTTGTATTCACCAACTTGTCACTTCTGGAAACTTGAGATTCTGTGTGCAGTACTTTCAAAACCTCAAATAGTTTATCCATCTCCTTTTGTACTAACTTCACCATAGTCTTGAGTCCATTTGTAGATCTGTTTGAGTTCTCAACCACAAAATCCAAAGACTGCCTCCAATGAAATAATGGCTCCTGTCTAGTCTTGAGGATACCATTAGAGATTGCAATACTGGTTTTTATATCAATCACCTCCTGCAAAGTGCCTAACTGCTCTATCAATCCAGTGGATGCATTATAGATGGTCTCCTTGTGTTTTTATGATGTATCCTTCAATTTGTCTGCAAAAAGTAGAAGGTTCCCCAAATTTCCAATAACAATGGGGCCTTGAACCTTTATCGCTTCTATACATGCTCTACCAATTTGACCAAACTGCCTTTCTTGTTGCAACTTCAGTAGCAAGTTCTTATGCTCCTCCGCATTAGGATCAAACTGAGCAGAGGAAATAGTGCCAAGAGAAGATTTAATATACTCTACTAGGTCCTTGTTTTTGGACTTGAGGACTTCCTTGTCTGCTCAGAGTTCTTCTAATCTGTCCTTAATCCGCTCATTGGTGGTTTTCCAGATATTCACCATCGAGTTATGCACTGGCACCCCTAGGTCCATCATTTTAATATGGAAATCTTGAGCTGAGAGTTCATGAAACCTTCCTTCTTTCTGTGGCTCCGCTATTTCCATTAGCATATGCCCGGTCATGGAGTCATGGGAAAGTGTCGCCGTGAAATTTTGCTTCTTCGCCTTCTTTGCTGGTGGCTGAGATGAGGTTGCCTTAAGGATCAGGTCCTTTGAATAAATGGCCTCCTCGTGTCATTTCTTCTTCTTCTCAATGGTTTCTTCCAACCATGAGTCTGTGGATAGCACCTTAATTGTAGACTGAAGATCCATAGGATCAAACAGCTTCCGGGCCACTGCAGGAGTGCATTTGTCTTGAGGTGGAACAAGGAAGGAGGAAACCTTGGTCACCGAAAGGGCCAAAGTATTTACCAGCCAAAAGGAATCCTGACCATCCATGGGATTTGTGTCATCCAAGGTGATAATTGGTCTTGGTGAGGGAGGCTTGGTCACCAGCACCTCCTATTCTTTCTTCTTTTCCTTTTCCCTATCTTCTTCCTTATCCTCTTTATTTCCAATGTTTGGGAGTGAACCATCTCCGCAGGTCGGAGTGATGGGAACATTCTTTTCTGGGAGCTGGCCACCTCCTTGCCTAGCAGATTATGCTACACCTTATGAAATTGATGGCGCCACAGAAGAAGTAACTACTGAAGATCATTTCTTAGCTCCTAAAGTTGTTCCTCTGGATGAACCTACGCCAGAAGTTCTTTTCCGTCACGCTCTGGTCCATTCTACCCACTTGTCGGTTCTCTTGACAATGCCCCTCATGAGAAGCTCCAATGAATCAATCACTGGACCAATTGGTGGAGAGGAAGAAATAGGCAACACCTTGATCTAGTTGTAGGATGAAGGTTACATGAAGAGACCATCATCTGCAAGATCAGATACATCAACAACATTATTATACATTGTAATTTCATCCAAAGTTAAATGAGACCACAATTTCTCCAGTGTCTGATACTCATTAAAACATTCAGACCAGAAATCTTCTATATCTGGGACATGTTTGTAGGCATGTCCAAGATTTATGTGGTCTCTAACAAAACCCATAGGATCATATTGAGGCCTAAGAACCTCATAATCAAGTAGCTTGATCTTATCCTCAAAACTCTTTACTAAATTCTGGGCATCAGATCTGGACACACAGGAATACGGACCAACCACCACGGGGAAGGAAATTCCGATGATCTTCTTCACAGTTAAACACAGAGTATTCACTTCCAATATCTGTCAGCAAAGCTCCACCAAGACCACCTTATCTTTAGGATACCAGGGCAGTCTCTTAGGAAATCCAGAGAAGGCTCCTATTTGAAGATAAGAGAAACTTGGGAATTGGATGAAAGAGCATCCATACTGACTGATTGCCGAGATGGCCTCTTGCGAGAATCTTCTTTCTAGGAAACCTTGAAGTTCCTGATAGATTCTCATTGTGAATTCATCATTCACAACAGTATACTCCTCAAAGCTCTGATGCAATTGCAGATTTGGGTAGAACTCATAAATTTTGGTGTTGTTGTTGAAGTTCTGGATTGCTAGTAAGTCGGGCCATAGGTGTTGAGTCGCCAGAGCATAAATAAAGTAAGAAGACATGTAGAATTATTTGAATCCTTGACAAAAGCTCATCTAGGATGCAATCTTCTCACACAGAATTTCTGCCCAATCAATGAACATATTTTTAGCACAGACAGCTTAAACAAGAAAGAAATTATGTTCAACAAGATCTAAAATCTCAGGTTTTCCATCCAATCTGGTCAGTAGGGCCAGGATATCAACAATTTCCCTCTTTAGGGTTGTTCCAAAGAGAGTCTTTGGCATCTTACTTTTCTTTGATCGAGGGGTCTAGAAATAGTTCTTTTGCATGTCTTCTCTCCTTAGAGTCTTCTTTTCATTAAACATAGACGCAGAAGAACCAAAGTCGATATCGCAATACACGTCTTTCGCCAGAATGCCGAAAGAGGATTGGATTAGGGCTTTATCAATAGTTAGCAAAATTGACTGATCTAGAAAAAGGATTTGCTTTGTAGCTGGGTTGTATTTTTCTATACATTCTATGATGAGCTCAGGATCTTGAACTACCATTGGAAACCCTGCAGCTTCTACCAAACCACTATCCTTGAGCTTCTGTGTAATAGGGTGAACTGGATGAGAATTCAATCTTTTGTGCAAATCTTTGAGATGAAAGAATCTTAGAGATGTGTCAAAAAATTCCTTCAATTCACTCTCAATACCAATTAATCTGTCATAACCAAAAGCTTTAACAACCATTTACTGTGAAACTGAGAACATGAGTGAAGACAAATGACTTGCTATTCAAAATGGTGAGTAGCAAATGATAGCAAATGCTTAAGAAATATTCGCTAAGATCTGAATGTTGGCACCACACGAATGACATTAAGGTGACCTAACGGATGCAATGACAGGATTAGCATTTAATTTTTGATTATCAATAGCTATTTGAAATTCCCATTTAGGAGAACATAACTGCCTCAAAATCCTCAATCTTACACTTATCTTTATGTTCATTAGTCGCTTTGCTGAAACAAAACTTTAGTCTTGTGGAAAAATAACATACTTTCCTTCTGATGCTGAAATGAATGAACATTAGACCATTTTACCTCATGCGGAAAAAGAATATAAGAGAATACTTTTCCGTAAGCCTATTTCCTTTATTTTGAAAAAGTATCCCGACGGCTTCACCTTTTATCCTTTGCGCACTTAAACACCTTTTTCGCCAGGGGCACTTGGCTTCTTATTTTCTCTTTTCACTTGTATCGAGCTTGCACCTTTGAGACCATCTTTTCCAGAAACTGCATGATCATTGCCACTACTCCGCAACTTGATATCTCCGAGAGTTGAAAAACTCTTTTTATGAACAAAGTTTTACCAATCACTTATATAAAAGACATATTTATCTTCCGGAAAAACATATTGAGCATTATAGATCCGAGGGTGACTACTTCTCATTTGGAAGATGCTATGACACCCCTTTCCTGACATACCTAAATCACCTAAACACCGGATGAAGCAGAAAGATTGAAAACCTTCTAGGCTCAAATAGGCAAGGCAAAGAATTTATCGGATAAGCACATTATGGGAAGGTTTCAGAATGAATGAGAAGTAGGTCACCAAAGAACAATTTTACCCCCTAGGACCTAAAGACCCTTAAACTAAAATTTGGTAACACCAGTTTGATCAATCATGCTTGAAATTTGCATGTGTGCACATCATAGCATCATGTATGATTCTTAATGAATATCTTGTCTCTTATATAGACATCATAATTGATTTAATTTCCATTCTATAGATTTTTCTGCTTAATCTCCATCGTTGGTTTTTCTGCTTAAACCTTCCTTGGCAGTTGTGTTAAAAACATGTTTCAATCTTCTTCGTCTGATCATCCTTGAATTTTCATAGTCATTTGATCATGCTAACAAATCTTATCATTTACCTCAGAATCATCAATCGCCAGCTCATCATTCTAGTCGGCCTTGGTTTAATTAAATTGCTCAGTCAATATCGTGTTATGTCGGTGATCCCTAGCTCAGTTATCATTGTGCTTGATATACACTGTATTTACTCATCATTCACTATTACTCAATGTATACATAACTCTTCATTTACTGACCACATAAACTTTGTTTGTTCTAGATTTCAATCCATAATAGATGTGTGTTACCATAATGATACTTAGATAAGTTGACATCAATGACAATACATTAATTGATAATGTCAATCATCATATCTGTAACTCAGTTGACTATCAAAAAAATGACTTCAAACATACAATCATTTGTATTTCGCCAATCCCTCCCTTTGGCATTGATGGCAACACAATATGAAAATGCCATAGAATACCAAACTTTTTGTTCTACAACTGCAAAATGTTGTAGCTCTCCCTAGCTTGAATATATAAAATCTATCAGAATTAAAAACTCATCATGCAGACTCTCTCTACATATTTGACTCTTCTGATCGTGAATCTTTTCTCTCTGTAGATAGATATGTCATTTCTCCCTTTATCACTCTCTCCCTTTGATGGATAGATATTTCATTGAATCTCTCTCCCTTTGACAACAATGCCAAAAAGAAAATATACAACTCTTGATGCAAGGAGGGTCAGTAATCAGGGCCAAAGGCACTCCCAAATACCAAACCAGCTTGTAGATACACCATACGTAAGCAACAACACAAGAATGAGATAAGAAACATCAGATATCTTTTCATTAATTGATCAAACTTAATACATGTGGGCTGTAAGGCCTTCCCAATTTTGGCCATATACATTCAAATGAATTACAAAATTATCTTCATACATGCGAGGTCACAGACCTGCCATCAAATATCTTAGCACTTATTCTTCTATCCAAAAATCTACTATCCTTCAAGAACTACTACCTAAACCAGGAACATGAAATGATTAAATACAAGAGTCCACCAAAGAGGTTGGCACTCAAATCCCTAAGAGAGACCCAAATTTAGGTCCACACTGATCCCAATGAGAGACCCCACATTAATTATGCCACAAAAATTAAATGTAGAAGTCGGCCAGATCAAGATAAACAACTCGGTAAGATGTTAACCGAGCAACAGTCAACAACTCGTAAGAACATAATCGAGCAATAGAAACCAACTCGATGAAAGAACATAACTAAGCAACAGAAACCAACTCGGTGAAAGAAACACCGAGAAGCCAACATTCACTGAGACCTATCGGTAAAGCAAGACAAAACAAGTAACCGAGCAACAACAGTTATCGAGCAATTCACCAAGAAGCCTCCAAACAAGATAAAGAACAAAAGCAAACATATTTTTGGTTGAGAAGGATTGACAATAACCCAAGATGCTCCTGCATCAGACACCTGGGGTTAAAATAAATGATTCCCTGAATCATGTATCAGGTCATACCTTAAATGAATCCAACTTAGATTGAGAAATCTAAGATGAGTCCTCAATCGGTCTATTCTTCTATTTTATCATATAATCCATGTTTTCCTTTCCTCTTGTAAAAATCCAATTCTCTGTTTCAAAATCTGTTCAACTTCCTCTATTTGTTTCTTAGGATAATCACTTGGTATTGGCACTTCTTCATCAGGTTCATGATATTCATACAAGTCTTAAATATTGAATATAGGTGATATATCCATGTCATCAGGTAATTCCACTTCGTAAGCATTTCCATTTTCAAATCTTCTCAGTATTCTGCAAGGAACAAATTTCTTCATCTTCAATTTACCATATGTTCCAACAGAAAATCTGCCTTTCTTCAAATGAACCATAACTGCATCACCAATTTCAAAAAATTTATGTCTTCTTGATTTATCTGCATTATTATTGTATTTCTGATTACCTTTCTCCAACTTCTATTTTACATCCTCATGCAATGTCTTCATGAACTCAGCAAATTCTTCTACTTCAGCACTCCTTTTCTCTTCTCCAACAATGTCTCTTGTCTAATATACCTCTCGGTTGTGTGCCATGAACAATCTCAAAAGGTGTCTTTCCAGTACTTCTTTTGTATGCAAACTCTGCTTGTGCCAACATCAAATCCCAATTACTCGATGTGTCTCCAACTAAAAATGTCAACAAGTTACCCAAAATTTGGTTTACAACCTCTATTTGTCCATCGGTCTATGGATGAAATGTAGAACTATACTTCAACTCAGTGTCCAACTTCTTCCAAAGTGTTTTCCAAAAATAGCTGACAAACTTACTGTCTCGGTCAAAGATAATACTCCTTGGTAATCCATGCAATCTGACAATCTCCTTAAAGAAAAGATCTTCTATATGTGTTGCATCTGATGGTTTCTTTCATGGTATGAAATGTGTCATCTTTGAAAAACTATCCGCAACAACAAATATGGAATCATTACCTCTTGCTATCCTTGGTAAGACAATAACAAAATCCATGCTGATATCACTCCAAGGTTTCTCAGGAACATTAATCGGTGTATACAAACCAGTATTCTGACTTACTCCTTTTGCAACTTGAAAAACTCCACAAATTTTCACAAATCTCTGAACATCCTTATACAACTGAGGCCAAAAATACCTTTCTTTAAGCAAACTCAATGTTTTATCAATACCAAAATGTCCAACCAAACCACTACTATGTTTCTCCTTTATCAAATTAGTTTTGATTGATCCTCTCGGTATGCACAACTGAATACCTTTGAACAACATATCTTCCTGAATGAAATAATCTTCATACTTACTTGATTAATTTGGAATAGGTGCTTTGCACACTCTCCACTGCTCAGAAAAATCAGGATCATTTTCATACAAATGTTTCATATCATCAAAACCAAGAACTTCAATTCTCATTTCAGCCAACAAAGATCTTCTTCTACTCAATGCATCATCAACTTGGTTAGAAAATCCACTCTTATGCTTAATCACAAATGTGAAACTCTGCAAATACTCTACCCATTTTATATGTCTCTGAGTCAACTTATTTTGACTACCCAAATATTGTAAAGCCTTATGATCAGTATACAACACAAATTCACTCAACATCAAATAATGTCTCCATTTCTTCATAGCTTGAACAATAGCATATAATTCTTGATCATAGATAGAATATTTCCATTTTGCATCATTCAACTTTTCACTAAATAAAGCAACAGGTTTACCTTCTTGAGTCAAAACAACTCCTATTGCACTTCCACTTACATCACATTCAACTTGATATACCTTATTGAAATCAGGTAAGGCTAACACAGGTAATTCAACAACCTTCAACTTCAAAGTCTCAAAACTCTTATCAGCTCCATGTGTCCATTTGAACTCTCTTTTATCTCCTCTCATTGTCTCAGTCGTGACATTACAAATAGAACTGAAATTTCTGATAAACTTCCTATAAAAACTTGCCAATCCATGAAATGATCTTACCTCACTGACATTCTTAGGTGTAGGCTAACTAAGTATAGCTTCAACCTTCTCAGGATCCATCTTCAAACCATCAACTAAAATCACAAAACCTAAATACACAAGTTCTTCTTTCATGAAGGAACACTTTTTCATATTTATCAACAACTTTTCCTCTTTCAATCTCTACAATACTTACCTTATATGCATCAAATTCTCTTCTCTAGTCTTACTAAATATTAGAATATCATCCAAGTATACAATCACACATTTATTCAATAATTTCTTCAAAACTTCATTCATTAATCTCATAAATGTACTCAGTGCATTAGCTAAACCAAAAGGAATAACCAACCACTCATACAAACCTTCTTTCGTCTTGAAGCAGTCTTCCATTCATCACCTTCTTTGATTCTGATATGATGATATCCACTTTTCAAATCAATTTTGGTAAAATATCTTGCTCCACTCAAACAATCCATTATATCATCCATCCTAGGTATAGGAAACCTATATTTTATTGTGATCTTATTGATTTCTCTTGAATCAATGCACATTCACCATTCTCCATTCTTCTTAGGTGCCAATATATTTGGTACTCCACATGAACTCAAACTTTATCTGATCAAACCCTTATTCAACAACTCATGAACTTGTCGGTTAAGCTCTTCATTCTTAGTCGATGTTAACCGATGTGGTGCCTTGTTCAGTAAACTAGCTCCAGGAATTAGATCCATACAATGACTAATATCTCTCACTGGTGGAAAACCATTAGGTACATTATCTGAAATGACCTCCTTGTACTATAAGTAACTTCTCAACTTCTGCAATAATTTCATCTTCTGTATTCTTACTCAGTTTGTTAGGAATGAAAGCATAGCAAACATCATTTATTTTCAGATCCTTAACAAACTGTCTACCTTCCATCAAACAAACTTTCACAGATGTACATATCTCACTAACAGATTCTTCAACCAAAGGTAACAAGAGTTGTTTCTTACCATCAACCCAAATAGTATATCTCTTCAATCTTCCATCTGATGAACTATAACTGATTGAATGTTTGAAGATGATAAGTTGATGATCACCGAGCTGCAAAAGTGAATGCAAGACATTAAATATGTTAATGTATTATATTGTCATTGATTTCAACTTGATATGGTTTTATTGTTCATACACGTAATTGATGACATATAACTGATTGAATGTTTGATAATGTTAAGTTGAAGATAATGCAAGACATTAAATCTGTTAATGGTTTGTATTGTCATTGATGTCAACTTGATATCATCTATACGGTCATGTACATAATGCCAAAGAATTCAGAGAACCAAAGGAACAAAGGTTATGCTTTCAGCAATGCATAAAAGTCAAGTTTTCATTGAGTGACAAACAACACCAATGGAGTGCACACCGACGGTGAGAGCAAAGAAGAATAGTCATAGTGATACCCAATGATCAGAAGCATAGTTTTGCTCGACGAAGCAAAGCCACAGTGATGTCCGACGAACAAATTCAGAAGGTTGCACGACGAGTAAAAATCCAATGTTGCCCGATGAGTAAAAATCCAATATTGCCCAACAGACGGAGATCACGAAGCTAACTGGAGTCTCACTAACAGAACTATCAGTTGTCACCGACAACTAACTACAAAGGTGACCGACGGAACAAAGAGTTTAGAAAATGACAAAATATCTAGCTGGCAAGAGCTAAAGATAGACTTAACTGGTTTTTTTTTGTTTTATTTGACCAGAGTTAAGTGATTGATTTAAAGATGATTTGTACAGTTGGAAAGAAGATAATTATGAGACAAATTAGGAGTTATGCTTTAAATCTAATTGGCTGGATTGTTTCTCACACCAAGAATCAAGAATCAAGAAATAGTGAATATCATGTCTATATAAGAGACAAGCTTAATTCATTTAAAAATGGGATTAAGGGGAGTGAATAGAAAGAGGATGCTGAAGAGAAACTGATGAAGAAAAAATTCATACAGTCCTGATCAATCAAGCTGAAGGAGAGCTAAGGAATTTTGTAGATGCCGATGAATAGTGAGCACAACATCACAGAGTAGAAAGTGTGGAGCACAAAGAATTGAATTGATACATTGACCAGAAAGGTAATGTACTTAAATAGATCTAAAAATCTGCAATTCAAAGTTGTAATATGAACAGGTCATAGTGTTTTAGTTTAACCATTGAAGCATTAAGTCTCTTAATCGAGTAGGACTTAACAGTCTTCTATATATTGAGGTACATCCTAAGGAGTGCCAAAAAGGTTGATTCATGAAAGTAGCATTGGATTTTCCCGATACCTATTAACAGTCTAAGAAGGAGGTTGATTCAAGGATGGTAGCAATAGATGTCTGATACTAAGTGACAATCTCTATGTATAAAATCCTCTAACAAGGTCGCACTTAACAGTGTGTTTATAACCTTTAACAATGTTTTCTCCTAAAAGGGCTCACTTCAGAAGAGTGAAAATTTGGGGTACCGGTCCCAGTGGTTTTTCCCTTAATAGGGTTTCCACATTAAAAATTCATGTGTTATGTGTGTATGATTCATTTCTTTATTGTTTTGTATCTAACATAGTTAACACTGGATTGATCGGTATACTCTACTTATTTACTGTATTTTGATAAATAGTTATATTGCCTATCGGTAATCAAGAAAGAATAAGGATTGACAGAGAACACCGACAGACAGTTAATCAATATTAGTATTTCATGGCATGTATCTTGTAGGGACATAATCATCCGAGGCTTATTGATTGGTGGTTAAGTTTGAAGGATAAATGTTTGAGGCCACTGATTCACCCCCCTCTCAGTTATTACTAACAATTGGTATCAGAGCTTGTGTGCTTAGAAAGGAAGGTTTCAAGACCTAAGTCAAAGATCACAAGATGAACAGATGAAATGTGCCCAAGTTGAACAAAGACAACTTTTCTTCATGGCAAAGCAGGATAAGACTCCACTTATCAGGTATTGGTAATGATGTTACTCAATTCCTAGATACTGAATATGTGTTTCCCATAGGATTATTGATAGTAGATCAATTGAGAGAGAAGCATGAACACAACTGCATGGTCATAGAGCTTTCTTCCTCACTCTCTGATGTTGAATTTGAAGATGTTAAGGATTGCAAAACTGTAAAGAAGATGTGGGACAAACTAAAGCTTGTACATGGAGGTGAGACAAATCTTATGAGAGCCAAGGAAGAAAGCCTTAGAGAAAAATTTGATGATCTCAAAATGAAAGAAGGAGAAAATATCACACAGTACAACACAAGAATAAAAGAAGTAGTCAATTCTATATGAGGAGTTGGAGGTACACTTGAAGAGGAAACAATGGTAAGTAAAATCTTAAGAACCTTACTGCCTATATATGCTATTAGAGTTTATACCATTCAAGAAATGAGAGTAGTATCAAAAAATACAGTTACTCTTGATAGTTTAATTGGTAGACTGATTTCATTTGAGATGAATAACTTTGATAATAGCGTCTGACCAAACTTAGAGTCTGCATTTAAGTCTTCTATGAGAATAAGCAAATCAAGTCATAGACACACATCTAGAAGAGATAGTGAAAGTGAAAGTGAAGAAGAAGATCTAGATGAAATAGAAGCACTTATG
>MU227963.1:976648-1002005 GCA_018584345.1 Thuja plicata | reverse complement strand
AAGAGTTATTATGGAGATAGATATTTTATTCTCTTTGTTGATGATTACTCTAGAATGATGACAGTTATGTTTCTAAAAGATAAATCTGAAGCATTCAAGATGTTTAAATGGTATAAGGCTATGGTAGGGAAATAAAGTGGTAAGGATCTGAAATGTTTGAGATCAGATAGAGGAGGAGAATTTATATCAGATGAATTCACTAATTTTTGTAATGAGCATGGTATAAAAAGACAGGTTTCTGCACCAAAAATACCACAGCAAAATGGGATTGCTGAGAGAAGGAACATATCAATAGTTGATTGTGCTAGAACATTAATGATAGAGAAATGCATCACCCAAATCTTCTGGAGGGAAGCTTTCAGTACTGCTATCTACACACTGAACAAAGTATAATTGAAGAAGGACACAAACAAGACACCTTATGAGCTATGGTATGGTAAAAAACCCAATGTAAGTTACTTCAAAATCTTTGGTAGTCAATGTTACATCTTAAAGGATGATAGAAATGGAAATCTTGACGACAAAAGTGATGAAGGTATTTTTTTTAGGGTATTCCACCAAGAGCAAAGCTTATAAATATCTTATCAAGGCTTCTAACAAAATTGTTGAAAGTGCAAATGTAAAGATAGATGAATTTGCAGAAAAGAATGAGCTAGAAAGCACAAAAGAACCAGAGGACTACAACTAGTTTGTATACTGTGAAGAACTCAACACTTTTCCTAAGCAACAGTGCTTAATTCTAGAACAACAAAATATTGCAACTGACAGTCAGGCTGCAATTACTGACGGTCAGGATAATGATCAAAATAATGTGCAAGGTAATGAAGAACATAATGAAGGACAAAATGATGATCAAGCTGATAGACAAAGAGTTAAACATGTACTTACAAGATATGTAAGAAGGAATCATCCAGAGATCCATATCATAGGAGATAAGAAAACTGGTACAAGAACAAGAAGTAAGTCTTTAAACTCAAATTGTTTAATTTGTGAGTTTGAGCCAAAATTTGTCAATGTTGCACTAGATAATGAAGAATGGATAAGTGTTATGAATGATGAGATTGAGCAGATTGAAAAGAATAAGACATGGTCACTTGTGCCAAGACCAGATGACAAGAATGTCATCGGTACAAAATGGATATTCAGGAATAAGCTGAATGAGAATGGAGAAGTCACAATAAATAAAGCAAGACTAGTATGCAAGGGGTATGCACAAGAGGAAGGTATAGACTATGGAGAGACCTTTACACCCATTTCTAAGCTATAAGGTGTAATAATACTACTTGCTTATGATGCATTCAAAGGATTCAAGTTATACTAGATGGATGTCAAGTCAGCTTTTCTAAATGGAATACTTGAAGAAGAGGTATACATTGAGCAACCAGAAGGGTTTGTCGATCCAGACAAGAGAAACATGGTATGTAGACTTCAAAAAGCCTTGTATGGATTGAAACAAGCTCCTAGAGCCTGGTATGAATGACTTCATTCCTATCTTATAAGTATTGGATTTGTAAGGACTAGTGAAAATAATAAACTTTATTTAAAGGAAGATACTGATGCTAACACTTTGATTGCTGAAATATTTGTTGATGACATCATATTTGGAGGCAATGATATGCTAAATAATTTTCTAATGAGACGAGAAAATAGTTTGAAATATCTATGTTTGGAGAGATCAAGTGCTTTCTTGGTCTACAAATCATTCAAAAAAGTGAAGGTATTTTCATTACATAGTCCAAATACATTAAAGAGGTCCTGAAAATATTCAAGATGAAAGAATCCAAACCAGTTGGAACACCGATGGCTACTGGATGTAAGTTAACAAAGGAGGTCAAGACAACATAGGTAAATCTAACTTTGTACATATCAATGATTGGAAAACTTGTGTATGTTGTACACACTAGACCAGATATTGCACATGCAGTAGGAATAGTTGCTAGATTTTCTGCTAACCCCAGGAAACCACATATGACTGTTGTGAAAAGGATTTTAAGATATCTGAAGAATACTAAGGAGTATGGCTTATGGTATAGAAGAGAAGGCAAATTTGAACTTAAGGTGTTTACCGACGCTGATTGGGCTGAAAATCTTGATGACTGGAAGACCACAACTGGAGGAGCATTCTTTATGGGTGACAGACTTGTCACATGGATTAGCAAGAAAAAAGGATGCATCTCTCAGTCTACTGTAGAAGTAGAGTATGTTGTTGTTGTTGCAAATTTCTCAAATATTGCATGGATAAAATAGTTATTGGAAGGTATGCATATGAAGATCTTAGAACCAGTGATTATCTATTGTGATAACACTAGTGAAATAAACATTTCCAAAAATCCAGTCATGCATTCCAAGACTAAACACATTGCCATCAAGTATCATTATTTGAGAGAACAAGTTCAAGCAAAGGAAGTGATACTTGAGTATGTACAATCAAAAGAATAATTGGCCGATATCTTCACCAAGCCATTGCCCAAGGATACATTCGAGTACTTGAGAAAGAGACTAGGGGTCAAACCCTTGTCTACCAGTCAGTAAAATGACTGAAGGCTGCATCAGCCTACATATTATCAGAATATCATTAATGTTGATGCAAGCAAAGAGATGAACTTCAAAGCTACATCTATATACAAACATGTATATATCTTCACCGAGCAGCAGAGCATATTGTTGTATTGATGATGGATAAAGGAAATTCAAGGAATATATTATGGATGGAGAGAAATGATTGTTTGACATGAATGTCAGATATCTATAAGATATTTGTTTGGCATTGTTGTCAAAGGGAGAAAAATTATCCATATTATCAAATCTTTCTGGAAATGGAAAGAGTTTATCCACTATCATATTACTCCAACAGGGAGGATTATATCCTTGGGGAGAGAAATTGTATGGAAAGATTATACAAAGGGAGAGTTGCTGACAAGACCAAAATACATCAAAAGAGAAGAACAGTCAAGGGAGAGAAATTGACACAAGGAGAGGACACAACACATTAGAAGACAGAGAGCTGCAAGAATCAAATCTAAGCTAAAACAGAGCTTACCGATGGTCAGACATTTATCAGTTATCCAAACAAAAAGATTGGCAGTTTGATGAATCTCAACTGTTGTTTTTTATATTGTATTAGAAATAGTATAGTGTGCTAATATAGTATGTTTCCATCAATGCCAAAGAGAGAGATTGATGACATATAACTGATTAAATGTTTGATAATGTTAAGTTGAAGATAATGCAAGACATTAAATCAGTTAATGGTTTATATTGTCATTGATGTCAACTTGATATCATCTGTATGGTTATGTACATAATGCCAGATAATTTAGAGAACCAAAGGAACAAAGGTTATGCCTTCAGCAATACATAAAAGTCAAGTATCCACTGAGTGACAAACAACACCGATAGAGTGCACACCGATGGTCAGAGAAAAGAAGAACAGTCATATGATACTCGACGATCAGAAGCATAGTGTTGCCCGACGAAGCAAAGCCACAGTGATGCCCGACGAGCAAAGTCAAAAGGTCGACCGACGAGTAAAAATCCAATGTTACCCGATGGACAAAGATCACGAAGCTAACTGGAGTCTCACCAACGAAACTGTCAGTTGTAACCGACAACTAACTGCAAAGGTGACCGACAAAACAGGGAGTTTAGAAAATGACAAAATATCTAGCTGACAAGAGCTAAAGATAGACTTAACTAGTTGTTTTCTTTGTTTTATTTGACCAGAGTTAAGTGATTTATTTAAAGATGATTTGTACAGTTGGCAAGAAGATAATTATGAGACAAATTAGGATTTATGCTTTAAATCTAATTGGCTGGATTGTTTCTCATGCCAAGAATCAAGAATCAAGAAATAGTGAATATCATGTCTATATAAGAGACAAGCTTAATTCATTTAAAAATGGGATTAAGGGGAGTGAATAGAAAGAGGGTGCTAAAGAGAAACCGATGAAGAACAACTTCATACAGTCTTGATCAATCAAGATAAAGGAGAGCTAAGGAATTCTGCAAACATTGACGAACAGTGAGCCCAGCATCACAGAGTAGAAAGTGTGGAGCATAGAGAATTGAATTGATACATTGATCAGAAAGGTAATGTACTTAAATAGATCTAAAAATCTATAATTCAAAGTTGCAATATGAACAAGTCATAGTGTTTCAGTTTAACCATTGAATCATCAGGTCTCTTAATCGAGCAGGACTTAACAGTCTTCTATATATTGAGGTACATCCCAAGGAGTGCCAAAAAGGTTGATTCATGAAAGTAGCATTGGAATTGCCCGATACCTATTGACATTCTAAGGAGGCTGATTCAAGGATGGTAGCAATAGATGCCTGATACTAAGTGACAACCTCTATGTATAAAATCCTCTAACAAGGTCGCACTTAATAGTGTGTTTGTAACCTTTAACAGGGTTGGCTCCTAACAGGGCTCACTTCAGAAGAGTGAAAATTTGGGGTAGCGGTCCCAGTGGTTTTTTCCTTAAAAGGGTTTTGACATTAAAAATTCATGTGTTATGTGTGTATGATTTATTTCTTTATTGTTTTGTAACTGACATAGTTAACACTGGATTGATCGGTATACTCTGCTTATTTACTGTATTTTGGTAAATAGTTATACTGCTTATTGGTAATCAAGAAAGAATAAGGATTGACAGAGAACACCAACAGACAGTTAATCAATATTAGTATTTCATGGCATGTATCTTGTAGGGACATAATAATCTAAGGTTTATTGATTGGTGGCTAAGTTTGAAGGATAAATGTTTGAGGCCACTGATTCACCCCCCCCCCCTCTTAGTTATTACTAACAGTAATATCATAACCTTGAAGATCTGAAGAGACAAAGTTTATATGGTTGGTAACACATAAAAAGTATTTATGTACACCGAGTGACAGTGAACACCGAGCAGTTCACAATGTATACCGAGGAAGTTTATACTGAGCAAGTGTATACCAAGCACCGCAGTAATTGGAGTTAATGACCAAGCATAACTGGAGTTAAAGAATGACAAAATTGCTTAGCTAGCAGAGCTATAATTTAGGGTTGACTGATTGATTGCTTTATTTTCAATGATAAGTTAAACTAAAGCAAGGAAGAAGATTTAAAGCATGTTTATTCATAGTTATCAAGGAGAAATTTATAGAATAAAACTAAAGGAGAGCTTTACGAGATAAAGAAATGCATGGTGAGTTTTACGGATCAAGGAGAGATCTACGACAAAAACATGGAGATTGAGTGGCTAATCATGTCTATATAAAGAGACAAGGAATTCATTATTAGGAGAGGAATGCTGAATATATTTTTGCGAAGATATAATTCTTCATGCAGATCTGATCATACAGGTTGAAGAACAGTGCCAAGGAATTCAGCAAACACCGAGCAACAGAGGACAGAGCATTCATTGAGCAGAATAAAGAAAGAAAGCAAACAAATTGAAGTGTATATTGATCAAAGAGGTATTATTGAACTAACAATAGATCTGAATATTTGAAAATCAAAGATGTATTTAGAACAGATCGTTTATTGTATCAGTTTAACCATTGATTCAGAAAATCTCTTAACCGAGTGGGATTTAACAATCCTTATTGTTAGAGTATCGATTTATCTTCACTTATTAATTAGATCATGTTGATTTAATTATTAAGTTTTCTATGTACTCTATTTTCACTTAAGTTGTCTCTTAGGTGCATATAATTAATCTTTTATATTAATTATATTGCGCAACCTAGCTTTTACCTTTTTAGGGTTTCATTCACCTTTAAGGTTGAACTTTTGTAATTATTGTTTCATTACCTTGGAATAGAATTTTCTCTCACTCCGCTGAGATTTTCCAAGCCTTTGCTTCTGTCTCTCTGGTTTCCTTTCAGCAATAGGTTATTTGCATGCAAGTGTTCTTGGTGATCTGTGAAGTTGGATTTCTCAACTTCTTCATGGTATCAGAGCTTCCCTACTGCTGCCTGGTCTAAGGGTTTTTGAATCCGTGATTCACAGCCAAAAGCCACAACTTCTCTAGGTATTTTCCTTCATTTTGGAGGAGGCACTATTTTCTAGAGCACTTTGAGCCAAAATAGACTCCACCATTGCGCTCAAAAGGGCCGGGAGAGTATTTTGTTGTTTTTGGTCACAGTGACCCTAGAGGAAAAATTTCTCCCTCTTAGGCCGTATGACACAAAAATCGAAAACAAATTTTTTTTTAAAAAAATGTTTTTTTTAATGTTTTTCAGGGCTTGCACAGTGCAGCCGAGGCACGCCACCCCCGCGCCGCCCACCGACCACCGGAGCCGCCCCCGCCAGCGTTGCTGCACGGCCACCACCTCTGTCGGCGGCCCGCCACCTGCCGCTACCTGCGGCCACCAACAACACAATAGGTGACGTCACTACTGACGTCACCTGCGAGATTTTTTTCTGACATTTTTTTCAAAATTTCTGGCAATTTTTCAACCTTTTCCAGCGAGACGGGCCCGCGACATGCATACAGCCGTCAATTTTTTTCCCGGTATTTGTGACGGTCATTTGATGTCAAATTTTTTGTCGTGACTGGTTTTTTCCAGTGAGCTCATTTTCGGAGGAGCAGTTGGTTTTTTGGCCGTAACTTGTGCATATGGTGTCCGTTTTCAAAAAATAAAATATCGTCAAAAAGGTGTTTCTGAGCCAGACACAATAGTGCTAGTCTTGATTTCTGATTTGGCTGTTTGATCTCTCATTTTTGGTGTTGAAGTAGAGGCTTTCATTTTCTCCATCTCTACATCTGGCATCCAAGTTTTCTTCTCATTTTTTGTGCTTTCAGTAATTGTTTCTTTGTTGTACGGAGGATAGAATTATACATTATGGGGGGTGCTTTTGCTTTCTGTCATTTAAATTCAGAAACGACCCTTCTACTTCTGTCTTCTTCTTCTCTCAATGTCGGACCCCTCTATGGCCCGGCTGACACCACACAATTATCACACCTGGAAAGCACACATGACCAGGCTACTCATGTCACGTGGCTTATGGTCATGTCTAGATGAAAACCAACCTGTCCTGCAACATCCTTTTGAGGTTCTTCAGCACAGGAACAAAATGGATGAAGCCATGGGCTTGATTGCACTGAACATCTCCGACAGTATCCTTTTTCACTTGGATGGTTTGACAACTCCTAGGGCCATTTGGGGCAATTTTTTAGATTTGTTTGGCACAGTGAATGAGTTTTGGGCACTACAGCTTGATGCAAAGCTGACCACTTTGAATCCTACCAGCTTTCCCACTATGGAGGACTTCTTAATGAAGTTCAAATATCTGCGCTCAGTTTTGCAGGGATGTGGGAGAAACAAGACAGATGATGAGTGTATCTTCCTGATACTCTCAAAGTTGAGAGGACAGTATCATATCTTTTCTTCTACTTTCTACTCCACCATGGATGCTTTGGGTACTAGACACACCATGCCTTCATTTGAGACATTTTATGATCGGTTGACACGGGAACAGGCAAAGATCCAACAGATGGATGCTTCTAGCTCTTCTAGCCAAGCATTGGTTGCTCAGTCTTCACAGGGGAAACCAAAACAGAAAGCCAAACCAAAGAAAGATTCAGCAGGCAATGAGTATTCCTCCAAACCTGCACAGAAAACTGATTCAAAACCTCCAGCTAACCCTTCCAAGGGTAAATCTTCTTCGAAGTCTACTAAATCTACCTCCAAGACTAAGAAGAAATCAGTTGACACCTATAGCTTTTGTGGAAAGGATGGACATCCTATTTCTAGGTGCTGGAAACGTTTGGAGGTTTTAGAGGAAGCCATGCAGGAGCATCACATTTAAGCTCCTCAGTCCACCTCCTCCCCTACAGGGAAAGGTCATGCTCTTACTGCACAAGCAACGACTTCTTGGCCCACTTGGATTCTTGATTCCGGTGCGTCTCACCACATGACTCACACTTAGTAGTTGGTCACCTCCCTTGCTCCTTATGCTACTTCATAGATTGCTGTTGGGAACTCATCTCATCTTTCAGTTTTGGGTTCTGTTTCTGTTGCATTAGTTGGGGGCTCTCTTCAGGATGTTCTTTTTGTCCCTGACATTTCGACGAACCTATTGTCTATCTATCAGATTTGCCACTCTAGCTCTGGTAAGACCATTGAGTTCTCACCACATGATGTGGTTATTCAGGACTTACATGATTCTGATATGATTATGGCTACTGGGAGTGTTGACACTGCATCCCGCCTATACAGATTTGATGGATTTGAGTCTTCTGCTGGCACAGGTTCTTGTCTTATAGCACATGCAGATTCAGTGAGAATACTTTGGCATGAGCGTTTGGGCCATGTCAATTATAGATATCTTCAGTAGATGAGCACATAGGCACTTGTTCTTGGGCTTCCACAAATTACTTGCACTGATGGGGTTTGTTAGGGTTGTGTTCTTGGCAAACAACATAGGGATCCTTTTCCTCACAGACGAGCTACTCGTGCTTTGGCACCATTGGAGTTGATTCATAGTGACCTCATGTAATTTCTTACTCCTTTTTCTGGTGCCAGATATGTTCTTACTTTCATTGATGACTTCTTCAGGTGCACATAGGTGTACTTTTTGAAGTACAAGTCTGATGTCTTTGATTCATTTCGAGTCTTTAAGACATTTGTGGAGAAGCAACCTTGTCTTTCTATTCGTTGGATACGCACAGATAATGGGGGGGAGTACGTGAACCAAGCTTTTAGGGATTTTTGCTCTGAACATGGTCTTCAGCATCAATTTTTAGTGCCCTACACCCCTCAGCAAAATGGTGTGGCAGAGAGAAAGAACATAACACTTCGGGAGATGGCTAATTGTATGATACAATCCAGGTCTATGGATTCATCTTTTTGGGTAGAGGCAGTCAATTGTGCCAACTATATTCAGAATTGGATGCCTCACAAGGCAGTTCGACATATGACTCCTAAGGAGGCTTGGTCTCATGTCAAGCCTGATGTATCTTCATTCTGAGTTTTTGGTAGTGAAGCATGGGCATTTATGCCTGATGCTCAGATGAGAGAAATGGAGTAGAAGAGCCAACACCTCATTTTTGTTGGCTACTACGAGGATGTTAAGGCATACAGGTTGTTTGAACCTGATTCCAGAGAGGTCCTATTTCGATGGGATGTCCAGTTTGATGAGCGCCTTCCTGTAGTAGATACCTCGCTTCCAGAGTCTACTTCACTTACCACTACTCCCTCATCTCTTCCAATTTCTTTTCAGGATGATGAGGATGATGATCTTGGTGATCTCCATTTACCTCCACTATAGGATCCTCCACCGATGCCTAGATGGGCTCATGTTATAGTTGATGCTGTAGGATCTCTGGCTGGTGATCCTTCCACTTCCCATCGCACCCGCTCTCATATTGTGGGTTCTAGTCTTCTGAGTCATGCTATTTTTGGTGATCCTCAGACATTTGCAGCAGCGATAGGACATACTGAGTGGGAGAATGCTATGGAGGAGGAGTATTCTTCTTTGATGAAGAATCACACTTGGGATCTTTGTTCTCTTCCTAAGGGAAGAAAGTTAGTGCAATGGAAGTGGTTGTATCGTACTATGTTTGTTGCTAATGGTTCTATTGATAAGTACAAGGCACATCTTGTTGTGAAGGTTTTTTCACAGGTTGAGGGTATTGATTACACTAAGACATTTTCCCATGTCGCCAAGATGAACTCTATTCGCCTTGTCTTATCCCTCGCAGCTTCTCAGGGATGGCCCATTTTTCAAATGGATGTGAAGAGTGCACTCTTGCACGGTGATCTTACTAAGGAGATTTACATGGAGCAGCCTCAGGGATTTGTGCAGGATTCCTCCTTAGTTTGCAGACTTCGGTGTTATTTGTATGGTCTCAAACATGCCCCTCGGGCTTGGTATGAGAAGATGGACTCCTTTCTACAGGATTCACATGTTGTCATTCTGATCCTACAGTCTATAGTTCATGTCTTGAGGATGAGGTTTTGATCCTTGCGCTATATGTTGATGATCTTCTCATCACAGGTAGCTCATCTTCTATGATTCAGGATGTTCAACGCGCATTGATGGAGTAGTTTGAGATGACTAACCTTGGTCCATTACACTTCTTTCTAGGTTTGCAGATTGTTCAGTCCCCTGTTGGGATCTTTGTTTACCAGCAGAAGTATGCTCTTGACATGCTTCAACACTTTGATATGCTTGATTGCAAGCTTGCTCCCACACCTTTTCAGACGGGTGTTACTTTATCTACCTCTTGCACTTTGCCTTCAGTGGATCCTACATTGTATCGGTAATTGGTTGGCAGTTTGTTATACCTGACACACACTCTTCCTAATCTCTCCTTTGTAGTTGGTCTAGTCTCTTGATTCTAACATGAGCTTCATGAGAGTCATTGGCAAGTTGCCAAGCGTATTTTGAGATACATTCAGGGCACACTTATGTATGGTATTCATTACACATCAGGGGCTCCTCACATTATTGGCTTCACTGACTCAGATTAGGCTGGTGATGTTGATGATCGGAAGTCTACTTTTGGCTTTGTTTTATCTCTTGGCTCTGATCCTATCACATGGTCGTGCAAGAAGCAGAATGCTCATGCACTTTCATCTATAGAGGCTGAGTACAAAGCGGCAGTGCATGCTAGTCAGGAGATTCTATGGCTTCGACAATTGATGACTGAGTTTGGCTTTCCTCCTGATCATCCCACTGTTTTGTGGTATGATAATCAGAGTGCTATTCACATTTCCCGCAACCCGATGGAGCATTAGTGCACTAAACACATTGAGCTTCATATGCATTTCATCCGTCAGCAGATTCAGGATGGTGTTCTCACTTTGGAGTACATTCCCACTGTCGCGCAGGTTGCTGACATCCTCACCAAACCTTTTGCATCTCCGCGCTATCTTCAGTTGTGTTCTATGCTTGGGGTGATAGAAGTTGTCCTTGGGGGGTCTTGTTGAGGCCTTACTTCCTTCATGTTTTTTTTTAGCATGTTTGTTTTATCTCTTTTTGGAGAGGGGTTTTTCCCACTGGGTTTTCTCCTTTATCTCTGGTTCATAGAGATTTCCTTGTATTGGTATCTGATCAGTCCTTGTTGCTAGGACCCTCTTTTCCTGCTTTCATAGTTGTGCTAGGTTAGCTTACCTCCTGAGCTTCACTTAAGGGGGGGGTGTTAGAGTATCTATTTATCTTCACTTATTAATTAGATCATGTTGATTTAATTATTAAGTTGTATATGTACTCTATTTTCACTTCAGCTGTCTCTTAGGTGCATATAATTAATATTTTATGTTAATTATATTGCGTAACCTAGCTTTTACCTTTTTAGGGTTTCATTCACCTTTAAGGTTAAACTTTTGTAATTATTGTTTCATTACCTTGGAATAGAATTTGCTCTCACTCCGCTGAGATTTTCCAAGCCTTTGCTTCTGTCTCTCTGGTTTCCTTTCAACAATAGGTTATTTGCATGCAGGTGTTCTTGGCGATCTGTGAAGTTGGATTTCTCAACTTCTACACTTATTGCATTGAGATGCTCAAGAGTATCAAAAGGTTTTCTTGTTGACAACATAGTGAGTGCTAGGTCAAAAGACAAACTGTTGGTTTTAAATCCTCTAACAAGGTCACACTTAACAGTATGTATTGTAACCTTTAACAGGGTTGGCTCTTCACCAAGCTCACTTCAGAAGAGTGAAATTATTTTGGGTTACTGGTCCCAGGTGGTTTTTCCCATATTGGGTTTCCATGTTAAAATATATGTGTCAAATGTGTATATGTTTTATTGCATTGATATTTTGTTTTACACATTATTGAAACTGGATTGGTCAGTTAACTCTAAGTTTATTTGTTGCTACTTGGTAAAGTCTAGAAAATATAAACAGTATATCTTATCGAGCAGATTATATTTTTTAAAGTTATTTATGGGATACATCTTGATGAAATTGGTATTGTAAGATAACTAGCGGTATTATATTTAAGAGATAAGTTTTTGGTTGAATCTTTTGGAATTATTATTAAGGTCACTGATTCAACNCTGATTCCCCCCCCCCCCCCCCCCTTCTTAGTTATTCTAACACCATCATGTATAGCATGTCTATCATATTGCCAAGGTCTACCCAACAAAATATGACAACAATCTATCAGCATAATACCACACAACACCTTATCATAATACTTTCCAACTTTTAGATTCACAAAATATTTTTCACTCACCATTAATGCATGCTCATCCTTGATCCATGAGATATGATTGCCATTTTGTGACCATTTCCTCAAATACCAGATTCTCTAAGCTTCCTCTATCAACAATTACCTTCCAAACTTTGTCTGCAACTCTACATCTGGTCTTGAACAAACTTTTCCTAGTGAGATCTTGCTTATCTTTCTCACTCCATAGTATCCTTCTTATCATGAGATTTCCTTCCTTCTTAGGTTCATTCGGTGACTCCTCTTACACCAAAGCATTTATGCTACTACCGACTTTCTTGCTTGCATGTGTACACTCAAAATAATGATGTCCTTCTTCACCATAATTGTAACAAGTTCCTTGGAACCCTCTTCTGCTATAACCACCTTGGGAGTAATTTCCTCTTCCTCGGTATGAACTTCCACCTTTCCATTTGGTCTTCCCCTTATCCTGATGTTTCTCTGAATTTGACTTGTCTGGTTTAGATTTACTATTTTCACTATGACATCTACCTCTTCCTCTAGGGAATCTACCACCTCTGCCTCTTTGTCTTTATTCATATCTCTTTTTCAATTTCTCCTCAGCTTTTAGGGAAAACTGATATGCCTCTTCAATGCTCTCCATCTTGACCAACCTAATCTCATATTGTATGGAACTTCTCAATCCATTCAGATATCTTGATATTATTTCCAATTCATCTTCAACATGTCCAAATCTGATGTCTAATATGTAGAATTCTTCAATATAATCCTTTACCAAGCTATCTTTCTGCTTCAAAATTTGCAATCACCTAATCAGCCTAATCTGGTAATCACAAGGTAGAAACTTGCCTTTCAATTTGTTTATCATCTTATCCCATACCTTGATTTTATCTTTACCTTTTTTCTTTCAATCCAATTGTAGATGTTCCCACCATAAGGATGCATGACCTTTCATCTTTGTGCTTGCAATCTTCACTTTATTCTCCTCTGATATATTTTCATACTCAAAGTACTTTTCCATTCCAGTTATCCAGTTTATCAATTCATCAAAATCTAATTTTCCACTATACTCAAGAGGATTAAACTGAGGTGTGGATTTTAAACTTGTTAAAGCTTGTGGGAATCTCTCTTCTTCCTGATCCATAATAGGTGCAAGTGCAGCTTCACCTTGCACTTCCTCCAATTCATCATTCCTAACATCTTCAAGATGTCTTCCTCTACGATGGGCTATCTCAACAACTTCCAATCTAGAAGCCATCTGTCTTATCATGTCAGTTAGACCTGGATATGCATTTCCTCTCCCATGAGCCATCTTGAATCCCTCTGCAATTGTAGGTTAAATCACAATCTGCTACCCCACAACAATATAAACCAACTAGGGTTAGGGCTTATAAGAAGGAACTTAGATCTAACCTTGCTCTGATACCACCTGATGCAAGGAGCGTCAGTACTCAAGGCCAAAGGCACTCCCAAATACCAAACCAGCTTGTAGATACACCATACGGAAGAAACAACACAAGGAGAGAAGAAACATCATATATATTTTCATTAATTGATCAAACTAAATACATGTCGGGTTGTAAGGCCTTCCCAGTTTCGGCCATATACATTCAAATGAATTACAGAATGATCTTCTTACATGTAAGGTCACAGACCTGCCATCAAATATCTTAACACTTATTCTTCTATCCAAAAATCTACTATCCTCCAAGAACTACTACCTAAACTAGGAACATGAAATGAATAAATACAAGAGTCCACCAAAGAGGTCAGCACACAAATCCCTAAGAGAGACCTAGATTTAGGTCCACGCAGATCCCAATAAAAGACCCCACATTAATAACACCATAGAAATTAAATGTAGAAGTCGGCCAGATCAGGATAAACAACTCGGTAAGATGTTAACCGAGCAACAGTCAACAACTCGGTAAGAACATAAACAAGCAATAGAAACCAACTTGGTGAAATAACATAACCGAGCAACATAAACCAACTCGGTGAAAGAAACACCGAGCAACCAACATTCACCGAGACCCGTCAGTAAAGCAAGACAAAACAAGTAATCGAGCAACAACAGTAACCGAGAACTTCACCAAGTAGCCTCCAAACAAGCTTAAGAACAAAAACAAACATATTTTTGGTTTAGCAAGATTGCCAAGAACCCAAGATGCTCCTACATCAACTCTCCATTAACCAAAAAAATATCTTTGGTTTTTGGTGTAGTAAAATAAGAACCTTGCAGTGTACTGATATGTCTGTGTTAGTCCAGTTCAGCTTTGCATCAACATGATTATATTCTGATTTCATGTAGGTTGATGCAACCTCCTAGTTAGCTTAGTGAATGATAGATAAGGGATGAGCCCCTAGTCTACTCCTCAAGTACTTAAATGTATCCTTAGGTAAGGGTTTAGTGAATATGCCTGCAAGTTGTTTTTTTAATTGTTCATATTCTAGTATAACTTGTTTCTCTTCTACTTGTTCCCTAGAGTAGTGATATTTGATAGATATATGCTTTTTCTTTGCATGCATCACAAAGTTCTTTGAAATATTTATTGCACTAGTATTATCATAATAAATTATCACGAGGTCGGTGATCTCTTCATTCATACCTTTCAAAAGTTGTTTTATCCATGCAATGTTTGAACAATTTGTAGCAACAACAACATATTCGGCTTCTACAGTTGACTAAGATATGCATCCTTGCTTTTACTTATCCATGTAACTAATATTTTTCCTATAAAAAAATTTATACTAGTAGTGCTCTTTTTATCATCAATGTTCCCAGCCTAATCAACATCTGTGTAAACTTTTAGTTCGAACTTGCCTTCCCTTTTGTACCATAATCCATAATCTTCAGTGTTCTTCAGATATCTAAAAATTCTCTTTACAACAGTCATATGAGATTCTCTGGGATTAGTAGAAAATCTTGCTACAATTCCAACTACGTGTGCAATGTTTGGTCTAGTGTGTAGAACATACATCAAATTTCTAATCATAGATTGGTACAATGTCTGATTTACCTCAAGTGTGTTATCTTCTTTTGTCAATTTGCATCCTGTCACCATAGGTATTCTTGCATCCTATCACCATAGGTATTCCGGCTAGTTTTGATTCTTCCATTCTGGATGTCTTCAGTACTTCCTTGATGTATTTTGATTGAGTAATGTAGATACCTTCAGCTTGTTGTAAAATTTTCAATCCAATAAAATTCTCATCTCTCCAAACATTGACATTTCAAATTCTTTCCTCATTTCATCAGCAAATGATGTGCATAAGTTATCATTTCCTCCAAATATAATATCATCAACAAAAATTTCAGCAATAAGATTTTTATCATCATTTCCTCCTTTCAAATATAAATTGTTGTTATCACTTGTTCTAATAAATCCAATACTAATAAGATAGGAATGTAGTCTTTCATACCATGCTCTCAGTGCTTGTTTCAAACCATACAATACTTTGTGTAACTTACGTACCATGTTTGTCTGATTAGGGTCAACAAAACCTTCAGGTTGTTCAATGTATACCTCTTCTTCCAGTATCCCATTTAGAAATGCAGACTTAACATCCATATAATATACTTTGAATCCTTTATATGCTACATATGAAAGTAATATTCTAACTCCTTCAAGTCTAGCAATGGGTGAAAAAGTTTCTCCATAGTCAATACCTTCTTCTTGTGCATACCCTTTGCATATTAGTCTTGCTTTGTTTATGATTGCATCTCCATTCTCATCCAATTTGTTTCTGAATATCCATTTGGTGCCAATGACATTCTTATCACTCAGTCTCGGTACTAATGTCCATGTTTTGTTTTTCTGTATATGTTCAATTTATTCATTCATTGCATTGATCCATTCTTCATTTTCAAGTGCATCTCTAACATTTTTAGGTTCAAATTCACAAATCAAACATGTGTTGTCTTCCAACTTACTTTGTGTCATCATGCCAGCTATTTTATCTCCAATAATCTAATTTTGTGGATGATGTCTTCTTACATATTTTGCAATTACAGGTTCAATTCTTTGTTCTTTATTGTGTTCTCCAGTAGGTTCATTGTGTTCTTGATCATGATCTTCAGGTGTAACATTTTCCTAATTCTCAGTTGGTGCTTCCTGTTGCTCGGTAACATTACCCTGTTGCACAATAACATTAGGTATATACACGAGAAAATTGTCTGGTTCTTCAATGTAGACGAATCTACTATAATCTTCAGGTTCTTTTGTGCTTTCCTCATTATTCTTCTCAGCAAATTCATCAACTCTTACATTTGCACTTTTAATGATCTTGTTAGAAGTCTTGTTCAAACATTTATAAGCTTTACTCTTAGTAGAATATCCAATAAATATTCCTTCATCACTTTTTGAATCAAATTTACCATTTCTCTCATCTTTCAGAATATAATAACGACTTCCAAATATTCTAAAATAGCTCACATTAGGTGTATAACCATACCATAGCTCATAAGGTGTCTTGTTTGTATCCTTCTTCAATTGTACTCAGTTCACTGTGTATACAGTAGTACTAACAATTTCTCTCCAGTATGTTTATGCATCATTCTTTTCAATCATCGATGTTCTAGCACAATCCACAATTGATCTATTTCTCCTTTTAATAATCCCATTCTGTTGTAGTGTCCTCGGTGTAGAGACATGTCTCTTAATTCCATACTCATTACAAAAGTTAGTGAACTCAGCAAAAATAAATTCACCTCCTCTATCAGATCTCAAACATTTTAGTTCTCTACCACTTTCCTTTTCCACTTTAGCTTTGTACCATTTAAACATCTTAAATGCTTCATTTTTTTATTTTAAGAACATGAAAGTCATCATTCTAGAGTAGTCATCAACAAATAAAATAATGTATCTGTCACCATAATAACTCTATGTTCTCATTGGTCCACATAGGTTTGTATGAACTATCTTCAAAATATCATTAGATGAAAATTTCTTGCTCTTAAAACTAGATTTTGACATTTTTCCCATTTGACAATTCTTGCACATTACACGGTCAGGTTTAGATAAGCCCGGTAAGCCTCTAACTTTTATTTTCTTACTAATCTTAACCATGTTGTCAAAATTTACATGAAAAAGCCTCTTATGCCACAACCATACATCTTCATTCTTAGACATCAAATAAGTAGTTTCAACGGTGTCAAGATAGAATAGATTACATTTTTATTGTTCACCAATGTCGATCAACTTTCCTGTTCCATCATAGATTCTAGCTTTTCTATTCTCAAATACAACTCGGTGACCTGTGTTATTCAATTGTGAAACACTCAACAGATTATAATTAAGTCATTTCACCCAATATGCATTCTCACATTTGATTTGATTGTTCAACAATATAGTACATTTTCCTTTCACTTGACAAGGTGTATCATTTCCCATTCTAACAGATCCACCATCATAATGCTCAAGAAATTCAATTTTTTCTTTATCTCCAGTCATGTGATGTGTACAACCACTATCAATAACCCAAATGTCATGCTTACTAACTTTAGAAATAAGTGTTATTTCAACATACCTTTCATCTTCTTATGAATCTTCTTTCAAAGCTACGAATTTTGTCTCAATATCTTCATCAGTGTCAGAATTAGTGTCATTATCTTTATCTTCAACAATGTAACAAGCCTTCTTGCCTTTGTCTTTGTAATCTCGATTATTCCTTCTGTCATACTGTCAGTTGCTTATGTATTCTTGATCATTTTTTCTGTCATTAGATCTTTCATTTCTTTCATCATTCTTTCCCTCAGGGCATCGGGCAACAAAGTGTCCAATTTCTTTGCAATTAAAGCATATCAAAGGTAGTTTACCTTTATACCTTCCTTTGCCTTTGTGCAATCTTCTAACCATTAATGCTTCAAGCTCATCAAGTTCCTTATCATCATTGTCACTGTTATTTCTTATCATGTGTTTGCTACTAGATTTACTCATTTTCAAAGAAGACATAAATGTAAATTCCATAGTAGGTACAATGCTATTGTCAAATTTTTTCAACTCAAAAGAAATGAATCTGCTGACAAGGATATCAACTGTAATATTATTTTTAGGTGCTACTCTCATTTCATGTATTGCAGAGACTCTTATAGAATAAATAGGCAATATTTTTTTTAGAATCTTACTCACAGTAGTGTCTTCATCAATAGTTCCACCTTCTCCACGAATAGCATTCACAACCTCCTTGAGTCGGTGATATGTATACTGTGATCTCAAACTTTTAGTCCTATGTCGAGTAGCATTAAATCAATACTATGATTAGCGATCAAAGTAGATAAAGTAATGTGTAAAGCAAAATAACAATCCAAAAGAATCATACACATTAACACATAGATTTTTAACGTGGAAACCCTGCTAAGGGAAAAACCACCTAGGAACGGTAACCCAAAATATTCCACTCTTATGAAGTGAGCTCAGTTAAGAGCCAGCCCTATTAAAGGTTACAATGCACACTGTTAAATGTGACTTGGTTAGAGGATTTAAAACTAACAGTTCTCTTTTGACCAATCATTCACTATGGGGTCAACAAGAAAACACTCAACATTCATTAGAATGTCATAATAAATACTTTCACGACCTACTCGGTTAAGATATTTATTTGTAATAATGGTTAAATTGATATAGTAATGATCTGATTCAAATACAACTTTGTTTGCAATTTTTTAGATCTATGCTAAGTACATAATACCTCTGATCAATTTGTTCACTTTAGTTCATCTAATTCTTCATAAATTGTTCTGCTCGGTTAATGCTCTTTCCTCTGTCGCTTGGTGATGTCTGCAGAAATGCTCAGTTTTGTCTTTAACCAGTTTGATCAGTCATGCATGAAATTTGCATGTGTGCGCATCATAGCATCATGTATGATTCATAATGAATCTCTTGTCTCTTATATAGACATCATAACTCGTTTAATTTCCATCATGTAGATTTTGTCGCTTAATCTTCATCGTTGGTTTTTTCGCTTAAACCTTCCTCGACAGTTGTTTTAAAAACATGTTTCAATCTTCTTCGTCTGATCATCCTTGAATTTTCATAGTCATTTGATCATCATAACAAATCTTATCATTTACCTCAGAATCATCAATCGTCAGCTCATCATTCTAGTCAGCCTCAGTTTGATTAAATTGCTCGGTCAATACTGTGTTGTGTCGGTGATCCCTAGCTCAGTTATCACTGTGCTCGGTATACACTGTATTTATTCGGTGTTCACTGTTACTCAGTGTATATAGAACTCTTCATTTATCGACCACATAAACTTTGTTTGTTCCAGATCTTCAATCCATAATAGATGTTTGTTACCATAATGATACTCAAATAAGTTGACATCATTGACAATACATTAACTAATAATATCAATCATCATATCTATAACTCGGTTGACTATCAACAAAATAACTTCAAACATACAATCAGTTGTAGTTCATCATATAGAGGTAACCAAGATGAGCTAAGAAGATGAAACATTTTACAAGTCCTTCCTAGGGAAGCTAAAAACAACCTCTCGATAGCTGCTTCAAGGGACCATGCAGCGAATGACTAGGCAATTCAAAGAGGAATCAAAGATGATATGATAGAGATTCCTATCGGAACTAATGCAGTGGACAAAGAGGATGGAGAGGGGGGATCTCCAAACAATAAAGATAATTATAGCCCCTCTTCCTCCCCTTTTCTTTGGTCATCAAAGTTGTATGCAAGTGACCTTATGGACATGAAAAAGAGAGTTGAAATTATGGAGGCAAAGGGACACCAAGAAAGTGACAAGTTACACAAGATCACAATAGTTATTTGAGAACTTGAGAGGGGAAATAAGTGGCTAAAAGAGCATGTATTAAGCCTACATAACAACATTAAGAGAGGAAAACAAGAGTTAATCAACCTAAAGCAAGATATGGATTACGAGAAAGCAACAGAAAAAAGCAACCCTGAACAAATGAAAACAACCACTACAACACAACTATAAGAGTTTCATGCATCAATGACAGACATGGTAATGAGAGAAAACAAATTAAAGGAGTAGATAAAAGAGGCCAACTCTTGGGCCCAAGTGGTAAATGATCCGACATCAGAGCAAAATGAAATCATTGAGAACCAAATCAAGAAGCAAATAAGAGAGGAAAAAGAAAAACAAGAGAATGCAGTAAACATCATTATCAAAGGATTATGGAGGTTGTGAAAAAATAGATACTCTAGCATGAGATTTCCTCAGAGACAAGCTGAAATAGACAAGAAGTATATGACAAGCAAAAAGGATTGGTCAGAGTATGGGAGTAGAGAGAGATAGACATATGAGAGTAACTTTTGGCAACATAGAGGACACAATTGCAATTTTGAGGAACAAGGGATTGCTTAGAGGTACTCATATATACTTTGATGAAGATTTAACGCTCACACAACAAGAGGAGAGGAGGAAATAATGGGAGAAAGTAAAATTAGCAAGAGATGTAGGAAAGTGGGCGACTAAAGAATGGTAAAGCACAAATTATTGATAGACCAACACACTAGAAATAGGGATTCAGGGCCCATGAGAGCATCTAAACATGGTAAGTTGGAATTGTATGGGATACCCATGGAGAAGAGGACTAGGGTTTGGGCCCATAGTCGAAGGGAAAGACATTATCTTTTTCATAGAAACACATGAGCATGAAGGGTGCAAAATTATAGAATTTGAAGGATACAATAAAATCTCTATTTGGAATGAAGAGACAAATAAAGGTAGAGGACACAGAGGGATAACAATACTAATAAAGGAAACATGGAATACAATTGTAAAAGTGGAGAAAGAAGACCCAATAAATAGTTTATATGGCTGAAAATTGAGAACATCGAGGTGGTTATGTGGCTGGTTGCTTGTTATTTTGCACCTAAAAGTTCAAAGTTTTACAAGAGAAATCTAGAGAATGAAGATCTGAATGCAGCTTTAAAGAAAGATATTTCTGCTTTCAACTCTATAGGAGACACGATCTTAATTGGGGGGTTTAATTCTAAGACAATAGGTAATCAATCTATTTAGTTGGGCAGTGAAATAAAAGAGGATCATAGTCCCTTGTGGCTAAAGGAGAGTGAAGATAACTTCAGTAAAAGGACTTCGCGGGACGAGAAGGGAAGTGTTTCACATTTCAGAGTCGAATTGTTGGGTCTTTGTAGTCTACACGGACTGGTTATATGCAATGGCATGAAGTATTGAACAAGATCAAATGACATCACTTGTACAATGTACAATGGGTAGAGTGTGGTGGATTATGTGATATGCTCTCAAACGACCATTCCCAAATTGTTGGATTTCAGGATTGAACGATGCCCTATGGAGTTAAATTCTAATCATATGCCTCTTTTTATCAAATATGGTGTAAATACAAGAGGACACAAAGTGGGCAGACTGCACTGGTACAAAAGGTCATAAATATGGTAAAATTCTTATAAATCATTAGAATCAAGAGTTATTTCGTGCTGCTCTTGAACAACCACTCCAGTTGATTAGAAACAATGTTGATCCCAAGGACAACAATGCAGAGAATGGTCACTTGAGCAGTAGTATGTTGATTCCACTAATTCATAGCACCTTAAGGGAGTGTAAGAGATCTAGGCCAATGAAAGGCATCTCAAACACTTTTCCAGCTAACCCTTGGTATGCCAAAGAATGCAAGGTTGCGAAGAGATCTCTTAAAGAGGGGGAATCAAACAAAAAAAATACATACACATACAAGCATTTGATAAAATTAAAAAAAGAATGTCATGTGACTACTCGAAAGAAAGATTTAATCTCTTTAAGAAACAAAATCCTAAGGGTTTTTGGAGAGAGTTGCATCAGAAGAGTAAACAAGTAGAAAACACCATCATAAATATTCAATGGTTGGGATATGTGAAGCTTTTATATGAGCGGCCAAATGGGGAAGTTACCCACCTATAATTAAAACTTTAGCTGAGCTATTTTCTATTGAGGACATTAAACTGGGTATAAAGAAGTTGGAAAATGGTAAAGCAAAAGATATTGATGGTTTGCAGGCATAATTTTTAAAATGGAGAGTGGAGCTCTTGGCTCCCCACATCAAGAACATCTTTAACAAGGTCATGTAGGGCAACTTCCCAATTAAATCAACTATAAGTGTTGTTAAACCTCTTCACAATAGTGATGACATCAACAATCCCTCCAATTAAACTATTATGGCGAATCTCCTTCTTGGAAAACACTTTGGGAGTATGTTAGAGTGTAGAATCAATGACTGGGCATAAAGAGAGGAGAGAAGAGCAAAGGGACAGGCTGGCTTCATACCAAAACATTCTACCGTTGATCATTGCATTACTCTAAGACATTTCATTAAAAAAGTGTGGGAGAAACATGAAGGAGAAGCTTTTTCCTATTTCATGGACCTTAAGAAATCTTTTGACACCGTTCCTAGGGATAAGTTGTGGCATAAAATGAAAGAGTTGGAGGTCCCAAAGGAGTTCAGGGCTGTTGTTTATAAGTTGTATGAGCGTGTTAGAGACAAAATTAGAACTAAGGAGGACATTCCTGAATGCTTTTGGAGTTACATAGGTATCAAACAAGGGTGTTCCCTTTATCCCCTACTTTGTTTGGTCTCTACATCGATAAAGTGAAAGTGGTTAAACAAGGCCAATGGAGAAGCCATTCATTTGGTAGGTTATGTGGTAAGACTGCTTTTGTATGTTGATGACCTTATTCTTATTGCTAAATTTGCTCAAAGTTTGAGAGAGCATTTGAAAAATTTGGAGCTCTTTTACTAGGAGGTAGGGATGCAAGTTAATACCTCTAAGACTAAAGTCATGATCTTTTCTTTGAAAAAGAAAAAAACAACAACATACTTTTATTTTTGGTAGCTCATTAGAGATTGTGGAAGGGTACAAGTATCTAGAAATTGATTTCCACTATAGGCTAAGTTGGGAGACATGCATATCAAAAATAATATAGGGGGGATGGAAAGCCTCTTACCTTCTCCAGAATAGATGTAGGAAAGTTGAGTTGTGGGATTGGAAGACTAAGAAGACCATCTTTGGTTTTTTGGTGGTTCTGGTTATTCTTTACGGATGTGAGGTTTGGGGGAGTAATGTGTCAAATCACAAATGGTGGCGAATAGAAAGAATCCAAAAACATCTTATCACTAGTAACCTAAAGGTCAAGTCAATGGTTCCATATGAGATCCTCTTGGCGAAGGAGGATATGTTTCTGGTTGAAGCCTCAACGATTATTCACTTGCTAAGCTACTTTAAAAAAGTGGGAAATATGGATAAACATCGCTATCCTAAGTTGGTGGTTGAAGAGGAGTTAGAACGTAAAAAAAACATGGAAGAAACAAAATAGCAAGTCGCTGAACAAATAGAACATGAACCTCCATGAGTGCCCAAACACTAATATAGAGATAAAAATATGTGTGTTAGAGAAATTTAAGAGTGCCATGTGGACAAAACAAACAGGTAGAAAAAAAGCTATGTCAAAGAATTTAACCCCACGTGGGATCGTGACGATAAAGAATATTTGGGATTCACAATTAAAGGTAAGGCCAAAATTATAATTGTTCAACTAAGGACCAACTCTCATCATTTGTGACATGAAACTGGTAGATAGAAAGTTCCCAAAGAGATGTGGGAGGAAAGAACTTGTAATTTTTGCAGCAAAAAGATGGTGGAAAGAGAATGACATTTTATCAAAGAATGTGCAACTTATGAAGATATTCATAGTCATTGCGAAGACAGCTTAGAGGGGAACAATCTAAATGAAATTTTTGAAGAGACTAAATTATATTCACAGTCATTACAAAGACAACTTAGAGGCGAATAGTTTAAATGAACTTTTTCAAGAGACAAAATTACACAAAACGACAACTTTCCTAATGCAAATCCACAAAAAAGATCAACTTAAGGGCCCGTTTGGCAGCAGGAATACCATATCCTAGATATGGCCAATTCTGGAATATGTTGCAATTTTGGAAGATACATATCCTCAAAATGTTTTCCGGAATATGGGTTGGACCCGTTTGATTCACCTGGAAGATGACTGGGAAGATGCATTTTCTGCGTTTGGGTGCCACTATCTTAGAATTGGAATACGGCCTGGAATTGGAATATAATTTGAATCATGATTTATTTTATTATTTAATTTCTTTGTATATATAGTTAATTTATAAATTTTTGAAAAATGTAATTATGTTTTTGACATTTTGTAGGAGTTTTTTTAATTTTAATTTTAATTTTCTATAACCACTAAAAACAAACAAATTTTTTAATTTGGTTAATTTTATAATATTTTTCAAATAAAATTGTGTTTATAAGTTTTTTAAAATTTTAACATTTTGTATAACTTTTTTTTATATATTTTTATTTTATAAAATAAAAAAATCTTCAAAATACACAGGACATCATTATAAACAAGCCATCTCTTTTATTAATAATTTTTTCAAAATTTTGCCTACAACCCAGCTCACTAGGGGCACCGGTAGGAAAGAGCCGGGTGGAGAAAACCTCCGGTCTAGCCCCCAAAAAAAACTTGATAAGATTACAAATAAATGGATGAGGCATTCCTCATTACATGATGCAGATATGAAATTACAACCAAAATTGGACGACATTCCTCATTCACATAATGCCGATCTAATGAGTCTTTGATGATCTTTCATGCCCGAACTCTCATTTTTTGTTTGTGTACCCTGCATACATAAACCATACCACTACTTTGCACTTTTGTTAGTACCACAATTTCTGTAATATTTTAATGAAAAAAAACATATAAATTGTAACCCCTAATGAAGTACATTCAACTCCTAAATTTTGTACGAGTTAAAAAAAAAACTTATCAATTATATTACCTTCATTGGCCTCCTTCGATTCTTACCTGAATGAATGACGCTTGTTCGGATCAAAACACGACCAATTAAATGAATTCATACATGATATATCTCTGTTAACCTCAAAATTTCTCTACAAGCAAGGGTTAGAATTCTACAAAGCAACGTCCAGTAAGAAGATTAACCAATAAAACACTATAACTTTAAATCATGTGAGTGATAGTAGATTGAGGCTCACCTGAGCCACAAACATGAGAGGAAGAAGAATTATTGTTAAAAAGAAGTAAACCATATATATGCGCATTTTAGGCAAAGATAAGTTACGCCATATCCATACTAAATAAAAAACAAGTTACAACATCAAAATAGTAACTGACTAATTTCTAAGCTCATCTCCGCATATGGTCGCAACAAAGATATGCAATTAGAATACA
>MU227963.1:951174-968247 GCA_018584345.1 Thuja plicata | reverse complement strand
ATATAGAAAAATATCCATATGTCTTGATGCCCTTGAGTTTGTTTGAAAATCAAATGGAAAGCCAAAGGTTTAGATATAGAAATGAAACCAGTTGCAGGACTATGATGGAATTTGTACTCTTTCCACAGAAATAAAGCCAAAGCCATAAGGTGTTGTTTGATATTCTATATTGCAGGAATGGAGTATACAAATTTCTTTGGACTTAGCAGTGTTTTTCCATTAACTGTTACCCTGAAGAATGTTGTTGTTCAGAGAATATAGATATTCTATCCATGTTAAAACCAGATACCATTTGCAAGAATAAATTTAATCAGGTCAAAGTAGTAGTGAATCTTTTCCAAATATTCTGTCCAAAACTTTCTGTGTGTGATTGACCTTCCAACCTTTTATTTAATCAGGTCAAAGTTGTAGTGAATCTTTCCACGAATGTGCAAGACTAACGACACTAGAACATTGGCCAAGTTACCTTTGGTATGTGGAATAATTCTTTTAATCCTACTATAAGACTGCGACCAAAAGAAACATGAACCAGATATAGGCCATGAGAAATGCCCAAAACCTCGGGAGACTACACAGGGATGATAAGACTCCACCAAACAGGATAACATAAAACACCGTCCTACCTGAGATGCCATGAGAGTAGGCCACCAAACCAGAGTGCATCCCCTACAACTGGCCTAAGAAAGACGACCAAAATAGAGGAAAGCATCGCATTTACAACTGGCCTCACATTGAGCCAAACATTGTGCTGTTAACACCTTGCAACCCGATAACCCAAGATACATATCTATGAATAAAGCACATACCCAACATAAAATTTTGATACATTATATGCTCAGTAACGGGAACATAAAACGTTACACATGGAAATGAACAGACAAAATCTTACCTCTAAGCCAACACACTGTCCGTCAGACTATGATGCGGATTCCTGCTACCAAACGGGCAACCTTCGAACCTTTGCTCTCATCCTTGCTACCAAACTATGAAACGAATGCAGAACCCTAGCGGATGAAGTAAAAATGACTAAAACCCAACAAGTGTGCCTTTCTACTCACAAACAAACCCGATAACAATTTTGTTTTGGTTAAATAAAAATGGAATTGGAATTATTCCACCTATTTAAGTGGAAGATGATATTTTCATTTTGGGGGCAAAGTGGGAATTTCAGAATTCCAATTCCATTTTTATTCATGGACCCAAACATGAAATTTGGCATTATCCAAATTAGATAATGCCAATTCCGGTCCAATTCCTACTACCAAACGGCCCTAAAGAAATTTTAACCACATAGATTAATTGACTCTCTAGTCAGCGTCATTAAAATTCTTCATTCATTCATTTTATCCTTCAACGTGTGATCACCATTGTAACACGGTCTGCGGCATATGACTGAGAAGGGACCCTAAACGTGATCTGTTTGGTTCCGTACATATTTTGCGGCTTTACATTTCTCATCATCGCTTAACCTAATTGTGCTCTGCATTTATCTTCTTGATTTTGATGCAGTGTATATGAAAGAACTCTTGTGGGGGAACAGGAGGAATTCAGCAATATAGGAGGAATTCAGCAATATAATCAGGTACTTAAATTCATTGCACTGCCTTCGATTCGTATTCTATATTAAGCCCACGTCTTTTTTTAAGGCCAAGTCAAAGGAGGATATAAGTCTGTTGAAACAATTCTGCAGTCTGGTGTGTGCTGAGTGTATCGAAACCTAAGTAATCTGAAGTAGATGTTTGTTAAATCTATCAAATTTAAAGAAATCTGAAGTGGGTATTCACTAAATGTATGAGATGTCAATACATGTGAGCTGGGTGTTGGATGTATTTCTTATAGACGAATATGGTTAATAGCACCCTCTAAACCAATATGCTGATCTTGTGTGCAGGCGATTGGTATTATATTGCTGAAGAGTCAGGAAAGTGGATTGGCAATGGAAGGCTATTCCCAAGACCCAAAGAAAAAATCAGAAATCTACACATATGAAGCTCCCTGGCAAATATATGGCATGAATTGGTCAGTGAGAAAAGACAAGAAATTCCGACTTGGGATAGGTAGTTTCCTGGAGGAGTATAACAACAAAGTAGAAATTATTGAGCTGGATGAAGAATCCGGGGAATTCAAGAGTGATCCCCGATTTGTGTTTGATCATCCATATCCAACTACCAAAATAATGTTTGTTCCTGATAAGGATTGTCAGAAGCCCGACCTTTTAGCCACTACTGGGGATTATCTAAGGATATGGCAGGTTTGTGAGGATCGAGTGGAGATGAAAAGCCTTCTGAACAATAATAAGAACAGTGAATTCTGTGCGCCCTTGACCTCTTTTGATTGGAATGATGCAGATCCAAAGCGAATTGGGACTTCTAGTATAGATACTACTTGTACTATTTGGGATATAGAAAAGGAAGCGGTGGATACACAGCTGATTGCTCATGATAAGGAGGTGTATGATATTGCCTGGGGAGGAGTAGGAGTGTTTGCTTCTGTTTCTGCTGACGGGTCTGTGAGAGTTTTTGATTTGAGAGACAAAGAACATTCAACTATAATATATGAAAGTTCACAACCGGATACTCCGTTACTTCGATTAGGATGGAACAAGCAGGATCCAAGGTTCATGGCTACTATTTTGATGGATAGTTGTAAGGTTGTTGTCTTAGATATTAGGTATCCAACTGTGCCTTTTGCAGAACTCCAACGGCATCAAGCTAGTGTGAATGCCATTGCATGGGCTCCTCACAGTCCCTGCCATATTTGCACCGCCGGAGATGATTCACAGGCACTTATATGGGACTTGTCAGCTGCTAGTCAGCCATTAGTAGAGGGTGGTGGTCCTGATCCAATACTAGCTTACACGGCTGGTGCTGAAATAAATCAGCTGCAGTGGTCTTCCATGCAGTCTGATTGGGTTGCAATTGCTTTTGCTAACAAACTGCAAATATTAAGAGTTTGATATTTGCTATGTTCCAATATTAATCGTCATGAATCTATATAACATAGCCTGGCATGATTGTACGGTATGGTAATCTTTTCACATTCTCCTCTTGGATGATTCCACAATGGAAAAATAAATCAGGTTTAAGTTATATAATATCTTTTTAGGTGTGTTTATGTCAAGAAAATATTTTTGGTAGAGGCTTCTTATTCCTGTTTTTTTTAAAGCTTTATTACTTGTTCTTTAAAGCTCAAACATTTTGGGTGTTTTGGATTCCATGATTTTCAAGCGTATTGGACATGCACCTTTGTGAAATTTAAATGACATTATATGGCTTTATTTCAGTTAATTTTGTAAGATCAATCAGATTAACCTCTTTTAAGCCAGGAATACTGTCTTGGATCAACAGAACTGGCATACCATATGCGTCATGGATATTGCACGGCATGGATGAATTTTGGACACCTAATAAAATTGAGAGCATAGTCTTTTCTTGAGTTCTTGACAAAAAAATTTAAAAAGTCATGTGCTTTGTCACATTATTCATAAGGGTTTGGGTTAATTAACTCTTTGTCTCATGTACCTTACCCCCAGTTTTCTTCAGCAGTTTTGGATATTCGTTGTATGGTGACAACTGCATACTGAGGCGAACCCCTGAATTTTGGGACAGTAGAGTAATAAAGATGTTATTGTATGGTTTAAAAACTAGCACAATCTTAATATCTTGATTTTGTTGTTTGAGAATTTAGCAAGTGTTTCATTGCAGATAATATATGACATTCCCATAATACATGTACTAGCTATGAATAGATTAATTAAGCTTGTGCTATGTCCTCCTCTGGTAATGCAAATCATTATTTCTGTGGGATATAATGTTTTTCTTCTCGCAGTGAACCACATTCATTTGATACCCATTCCCTCTGTGGAGGGTGATGATTTTTCAGCACAGGAAAGCACTAGTTTGTCTGGAAGTTGTGCTGTTATCAATGCGAAGTAATTTATTATATGCAAGAGGAACTTCAAAACAATTAATGCTATATGACTTAATTTCATTACAAATTTCTTTGGTGCTCACATATTTTAAGATTTTTTTGACATATTTATTGACATGCAGATAACATATGCCCATGCCTAGTTGAATTAGTATATTACTGTAAATACATGCAAATAGAGTATTGCTGCTTTTTTGCGTTTCTCTATGATTATTATGTATTGAAATAATTGATATTAAAATATATCTAATGTGACTTTAGTACTATTTCAATTTGCTATGATGTATCAGTATGCAATAAATAAGCGAGGAAAACTGAAAGCTGCAGATCTTTGTCTTGTTGCAATACCTCAACTTGTGTCATTGTGAGCATACGCTGAGAATACTTCGTGCACACCCTTATATATAGATAGAAAGAGAGGTCCAGATTCCAGACTTCATATGTTAATAGCTATGTTGCTGGTTCTGGTTTAGAGCCTGGTTCATGTTTAAATTTGCGGGGGTTGGGTTTGATTTGGATTCATCTGTAAAAAAAAATAGTAAACATCATAAATATTAAAATATATATTTGCAGCCTAAAAGCAGGAATTCTAGAAACAACATACATATTTATCAGTATTTTTTATATACAGAAATATCTATAAACCTTATAAAATATTAAAAAACTTAATATATGCGAAAGAAATTAATATATAATTTAATATTATAGAAATTTTTACTGCTAATATATGTATCTCAGTGCCACACCAAATTGGATCCTGAATCTGGTTCAAACTGGACCTGATTCCAGCTCTAGTAAGGCACGGATCTGGTAACATAGGTTAATAGCAGTGTTATCCGGAGGCCTGTCTCCCCCCCTCCAGATGCGTCTCGGAGACGGAGACGCGTCTCCAGAGTCTTCAAAAATGGTTGGAGACTTTATGGCGAAGTCTCCCGAAGAATCGGAGTCTCCGATTCCAAAAAATGAAGTCTCCCACCCGTCTCCTGATTAAAAAGCAAATTTAAAATACAACATTAAGTCATTTTATGATATTGACCCTCATTTTAATGTTTCTTTTAGCAAGGCGATTTTAAATGATTTAAGTCATTTTGACCATGGTGGAAGAAGCAGTTGAACCAGATGGCCTTAATGAATTGTCCCCGGTTGTACTACCATTAGAGGAACCTGAGTTGGAGAGATGATTTTCTGGACAGCATCATAGCTGAAGACCTTGAGATGGATGATCGCAGCCTTGTGGAGTAGATGATACTAGATAGATTTCTGATTTTTGTTTACAATTCTGAGTTTTTTGTTTGCATATCAGTGATTTAGCATCAAACTATATATTTTTGAATTTCAAATTTCAATATGTAATGATAATCTCAGCGATTATTAATCTGATATGATGATGATCATATGCGATATTCAGAAATCAGATATGACTATGAGATGCAATGTGAGTTTTGAACTATTTGACTCTATATTAATATTACATTACTATTTAGTATTAGTCTTTGACTCGTTAAACTTTTAATGTTCAATGTTCATACTTATAACTTTCCATTGTTCTTGTTTTCAAAGCACTATGTTATGAATCTATGGTATTTCTTAGAAATTATTAAATTATATTAAAAAAAAATTACCGTCTCCAAGTTACCCCGTCTCCTATTTATGAAAAATAGTCGTACCGGAGACCTTCAAGTCTCCCTATCTCTAGGTAACCTTGGTTAATAGTAATACAGAGCATTTGTGATACATAGGACTACTTTCACTGTAGATGTAAGAGGTTTTTCAAAATATTTAATGCTACTAATATAGTAATGCAAGAGGAACTTCAAAAAGATTAATGCGATATGACTTAATTTCACTACAAGTTTCTTTGGTGCTCACATATTTTAGGATTTTTTTGACATATTTATTGACATGCAGATAACATATGCCCATGCCTAGTTGAATTAGTATATTACTGTTTGTACATGCAAATAGAGTAATGCTGCTTTTTGTGTTTCTTTATGATTTTTATCTATTGAAATAATTGATATTTTAATATCTCTAATGTGACTTTAGTACTATTTCAATTTGCTATGTTGTATCAGTATGCAATAAATAAGCGATGAAAACTGAATGCTGCAGATGTTTGTCTTGTTGCAATGCCTCAACTTGTGTCATTGTGATCATACGCTGAGAATACTTCGTGCACACCCTTATATATAGATAGAAAGAGAGGTCCAGATTCCAGACTTCACATGTTAATAGCTATGTTGCTGGTTCTGGTTTAGAGCCTGGTTCATGTTTAAATTTGCAGGGGTTGGGTTTGATTTGGATTCATCTGTAAAAAAAATAGTAAAAATCATAAATATTAAATTATATATTTGCAGCCTAAAAGCAGGAATTCTAGAAACAACATACATATTTATCAGTATTGTTTATATACAGAAATATTTATAAACCTTATAAAATATTAAAAAACTTAATATATATGAAAAAAATTAATATATAATTTAATAGTATAGAAATATTTACTGCTAATATATGCATCTCAGTGCCACACCAAATTGGATCCTGAATCTGGTTCAAACTGGACCTGAATCCAGCTCTAGTAAGGCACAGATCTGGTAACATAGGTTAATAGTAATACAGAGCATTTGTGATACATAAGACTACTTCCACTGTAGATGTAAGAGGTATTTCAAAATATTTAATGCTACTAATATAGTAATGCAAGAGGAACTTCAAAAAAATTAATGCTATATGACTTAATCTCACTACAAGTTTCTTTGGTGTGAAACATATTTTAGGATTTTTATTGACATGCACATAACATATGCCCATGCATAGTTGAATTAGTATATTACTGTTAATACATGCAAATCGAGTAATGCTGCTTTTTGTGTTTCTCTATGATTTTATGTATTGGAATAATTGATTTTTTAACATCTCTAATGTGACTTTAGTACTATTTCAATTTGCTATGTTGTATCAGTATCTAATAAATAAGTGATGAAAATTGAATGTTGTGGATTTTTGTCTTGTTGCAATGCCTCAAATCGTGTCATTGTGATTGTACACTGAGAATACTTCGTGTACACCCTTATATATGGATACAAAGAGAGGTCCAGAATCCAGACCAGTGTTCCTTGATTCGCTGCGAGTCGCCCGGGTTGCCAAGTCGAGCCATTCTCGGCAGGTCAGACCCCCTGACTCGCACGACTCGCCGAGTTAGACCCCCTGACTCACATGACTCGCTGGGTCAGCGAGTCAGGGGCTGACTCGCTGGGTCAGCGAGTCAGGGGCTGACTCGCTGAGTCTGTGCCCTCTGACCTGGCCGTGCGGCAACTTTAGTTGCCAATGAAAAAACAAAAGAAATAATAACTTTTTAAACTTTTTTTTTTAACTTATTTCCCCTTAAAACATTCAATTTGAGATGCAAAAGTCGCATGTAGAAATTGCATTTTTGGGCTTTATCAGTACTGTTTTTGGCATCTTAAAAATTCAAGAAAATGATGCCTGTCATGCAGTTTTAAGTGGTTCTCAAGGTGCTAATTTGGTCTTGGCAGCGGCCCTTGGACCCCGTTGCGGGCGCTGCTCCCAGACCCCGGGAACCCACTGGGGGCGCTGCCCCCAGACCCCTGCATGGGGCACTGCCCCTTGACCCCATTGAAGGTGCTGCCCCCAAAACCCCACAAAGGGTGCTGCTCCTTGACCTCGCTGGCGGCGTTGCCCCCAAACCCCCATTTTATTTTTGAAGTACACCACAACTTTGAGTTTGCGTAGTACGAGTCATTATCTACACTCTTGCCAATAGTCTTTCTGGATATTACTTGATGTATATTTGTCGTTTGGAAGATGACTTTTTCTTTTTTGTGGGGGGGGGGGGGGGTGNGGGGGGGGGGGGGGATGATTTAGTCGGCATAAAATTCCTATGTTGTGTTTGATAATATTGGTTATCTGTCAGTGTATTAATTGTCGTCAATGTATTAATTTGCGTTTGTACTTATGTGATCAATGTATATTTATGTTAATTAGCTTCTATTTGATGATATGTTATAGTGTCTTCAAGTTTTATTTAATAATGGGTGCATGAAACAAGTTTAAAATCCTTAAAATTCTCTAAATTTCAAGGGTGTTTTTATTCCTGGATATTACTTGATGTATATTTGTCGTCTGGAAGACGACTTTTTCTTTTGGGGGGGATTATTTAGTCAGCATAAAATTCCTATGTTGTGTTTGATAATATTGGTTATCTGTCAGTGTATTAATTGTCGCCAATGTATTAATTTGCATTTGTACTTATGTGATCAATGTATATTTATGTTAATTAGCTTCTATTTGATGATATGTTATAGTGTCTTCAAGTTTTATTTAATAATGGGTGCATGAAACAAGTTTAAAATCCTTAAAAATCTCTAAATTTCAAGGGTGTTTTCATTTTGCGGAGTCATTGCCGAGTCAGAGTTTGGGAACTTTGTTCCAGACTTCATATGTTAATAGCTATGTTGCCGGTTATTGTTTAGAGCCTGGTTCAGGTTTGTAGATTTGGTGAAAATTTGCGGGATTTGTGTTTATCTGTAAAAAAAAATAGTAAAAATCATAAATATTAGAATGTATATTTGCAGCCTCAAAGCAGGACTTCTAGAAACAACGTACATATTTCTTAGTATATTTTTTATTTACAGAAATATTTATAAACTTAATACAATTTTTAAAAACTTAATATATATGAAAAAAATTAATATATAATTTAATAGTATATAAATATTTACTACTATGCATCTCCGTGCCACACTAAATTGGATCCTGAATCTGGTTCAAACCAGACCTGAATCCAGCTCTAATAAGGCAGGGATCTGGTAACATAGATTAATAGTAACGCAGAGAATTTGTGATACATAAGTCTACTTTCACTGTAGATGTACACCTAATGTAGCACTTTTTCAGTGTTTTTGAGTCTGCTGCTTTGTAACTTGTTCTGAAATGGTTCTTTTCCCATTAAGTTAGTCTTTTCCTTTTGAAGTGCAACACTTGCCTAGTAGAAAAGTGTTTTTCTTTTGCATAATGGTTCTTGTGAGATTTTAGTTTTCACATGAAAGATTTGGGCAAAGAATGAAATGATTCACAGGGAAGGAGAATATAGTTGGAGTGGATGGAGAAAGAAGCTGCAACATTAAAATAATGCCTCATAGATTTAGAGATTTCTGATAAGTTGCTTTTTACAACCAGATTGATTTATGACGTTTCATTCTTTCCCTTAAGCTATTTGTTAGGGATTCTATAAATTAGAGTTGTAAATAATTTGGACCAGCGAATTTCACACTGCACATCAGCACATCTGCATGCTTGCAGTTAATATTAGAGCAACAGATGTGTCCAAAAGAGGAGTTGCTTTCTGGTGGGGAAGAAGAAGACTCATTGCTTTAGGAAGAATGCTTGTGGCTAAGCTATTCTGTAGAAGTGTTCCAATCTTAAGCAGGAATCAGAATTTACTACAAGTCAAAACTAAATTGAAGCAGTGAATGATGTTGGATAGAAAGATAGGATTTTAGTTGTACTATGCAACTCTAGGTAGGGTAAGTACAGTCAAGATGTGAGGATAGCCTTAAATGATCCAAAACTCATATAAATAGCCATATTGGATTGCTTGTAGGGCTGAAGTCAGAGATGAATCCAGTAATCTAACAATAAATTTCACCCAACACAATAGTAATCTTGTTGTTGTGTCATGTTTTGGGCCACTAAAAGGGTTTCCTTAGGTATCTGTAACATCTCACTCTGTTGGAGGTTGGAATTTACTACCAGAGCTTTGGACAATTCAGCAAGTGAGATGTGATGTTGGCAGACGGGTTGCCTACATAGAGCCTGGGATGGAGTTATCATAGTACTCACATGATGCGATATATTATACTGTCCATGTGCCACTGGAATCTGACAATCTGTTTGAATCACTGGTTTTTATTCCCGATTTAAAGCAGTGGAGATAGCCTTGTGACATTTGTTCACTATCCCGTTCTGTTCATCTGTTTGAGGATGATAAAATAACTTGGGGCTGGGGTGGTTCCACAAAGCTTAAAATGATCCTACGAGAAATTACTTCTGAATTTCCTTCTTGAATGCCTCTGTTACTTTGCTAGCTTTATCAATAATTTGGGGCCCCCAAAAGTGTGCATATTGGCAAGTCTACCTTGACTACCAACATGGTGTCGTTACTTCTTGGTTTTCATAAAGTTTGCAATGGAATCCATGGGTATTTCTTACCACTTTTGATAGGGAGTTGTGAAACACTGAAATATTGAAACAACCCTCAGCATTCGAGTGTCCTTTCTACCAACATAAATGGGTTTATGCTATAACTTTTGGACAACTCTCTTCATACCATTCTAGGAAACGTTTTCTTGATACTCTGGTATGCAATGGGACTGGGGCTTTGAGAAGATAATTCCTTTGTATTAAAGTGTGTCAGTGTTATGGGTCAAGTGTTCTGAAGACATCTCCACTTAAGTAAAAGTTGTATTTTTTGTGGTGGCCAGGGATACACGGACGCGTCCCTTGCCCTTGAGGCAAGCATCCCCGTCCCCTAGGCATTTCGGGGATGGTGGGATGTCCCCCTGCCTGAGAATCAGTAGGGGATGGCAGAAACCTCCCCATGCTGTTTGGGGACGGCCGGGGGACGTCTAAGATGACCCTTGGCCGTCACGGGGATGGCTAGGCGTACCTTGGGCTGGGGACACTTCCGGCCAAAAATAAAATAAAATAAAGACTTTATTTTTAGTTTTTCTTCTATTGTGGCATGGCGGGCCCACAAGCACTCTCACTCACAAGACTTTAGGATTGACAGACTCCAGTAGCGTGATGGGATGCTGATCCTGAATATGTTAGACATATTGACGAGGAGGAGGTGCAACCAGGAGTGGTCGGGCTACCATTGGATGATCCAATTCAGGTAGAGAGTGATGATGACTCAGATGGTTTCCAGTCTTTTGATATTGATAGCCCAAATGAGGCTTAGTTTCATAGACTGTTGTATTTTGATGTTTGAGACTTCTGGATATAGATAGACTATGGTTTTTTGATGTTTGAGACTGCTTTTACATATTTATAATGCTTCATTAAAATTTATTATGCTGTTATACTGCTGCTCTGATGATTTGTTTACATATTGATATTGTTGTTATCAGTTATTGACATCTCTCTCTCTCTCTCTATATATATATATATATATTTATATATTTTGAAAAATTTGGATATCGTCGTCTCCTACTGTCCCTTAGAAATGACCCTTGGCATCCCCTGCCATCCCCCCACCCCTGTACCTGAAACACTGTGGAACATAGGTGGTGGCAAGATTCTCTTGTCCTTCCTTGCAGGCAATTTCCAATACAAGGCAATTGTTTGCTTAGTTGTGATATTGCTATCAGGATTCATTTGTGTAGCAATATCACAATTTGACTTCCCATGAAAAATATCTCCTACTTATCAATTGTTTGCTTAGCTTGAATATTACCTGCTTTTTCTGTTTTCCTAATTTCTAAAGACAACTTTTAGTATAGAAAGTATTTTAAGCTAATATGGTCTTCCAGGGATCATAAAATGCCTTCCAATGCAATTATCACCAGTTTTTGGTTGTTGTAGTTGCATGCAACCTAGCCAACATTTCTTTCTCGCAAATGGTTTTAACAAATCTTTGACTGTTGGTTGTTTACATTTCCTTGCTGGTGATCTTCCTTCCTCCATTAGAGTTGTCCTAATCTCATGCTCTGATGCATCACATTTAATAAACAAGGTTATACTCAAGTGTTGCTAAGGTTTGGTATGGAAATCATGGCCTACTCTAAGTGCAGGAAAGCTGGGATGGCACGATTATATTGGCACAGAAGTCGCGGCCTCCTCTAAGTGCAATAAAGATAGGATGGCATCATTAGACCACATAAATGAGTCCTTCAATAGGGTTTGCAGTCATATTTGCTTGGGTGGTTTTTGTTGAGACCTGATAATTAGGACACATCCTTCATGAAGATTTTTTTTTCTCACCATCATCACAACAACTGCAAATGATGATGGTGGTCGTTTTTTCTCTTGTCGGGTGGAATGGTGATGGCATTCATTGTGTCTTGTACCATCCTCCCAATCTCTCTTCTGCTGAGAAGGGTTTGTGTAAGCCTTGATGTTGGGAGGGTTTGTGCCTGTTAAATGATCTCTTGCTAGATGCAGCCCTTTGGGAATCCCTTGGAAGATCTTTTCATGCCTGTCTAAATTACATCAAAGGTCTGAACTTCTGAATGACTATATTTTTCCTTCTTTTGCACGTTCAAGAGATAACCTTTCTTTTTAAGAGCTACAAAGTGTTGCTTGCCTCCAGTTTTTCCTAAGGAATAAATCCTGACATGAGTTCTGGTCTTACCTTTCTTATGATCATATCCACATGATGTGAGCTGGTCACTTGAGAAGGTAGTTGTTATTCCTTTCCTTTCATGGAGAACCATATCAATAGATTCCTCATAAGTTAATAGCAAGGGTTTCAAACATCTCTTGCCTCTGCTCTCCAAGGGCTGCATCTAATCACCAATAGGAATGATGCACAAAGATGTCAATAAGTTATAATCTAGTATGCTGAGTTTAATGTCGTGGCCTTTTTTATCCACAAGTTATAGTTCCAGCATTAGTGGTAAGAATTATGTACTCAGATGTTGATAGGTTATAATATCATATGCCGAGTTCAATGTTGTGGCCATTTTTGTCTACAAGTTATAGTTCCAGCATTAATAGTTAGCAATTAGAAGTTTGTGATTGGCTAGCTAAAGCATTTGAGTTATTATTCAATCTTTTATGACTAACGATGTGGGTGCCAACTGAGTTGAGAGTGGGGTTAGTGCAAGTGTATATTATATTGATTTATGAAGTTAGGTACATGTACAACAATGTCTTAGATTCAAGAATAATCATAAAAATGAATTCGTCATTAAGATTTGATTCTGACTGTCCATTTCGACATCATCCATGATTTATTAAAATTAACGAGTTGATATTAGCATCACAACATTAGCCTTTAATGCTTGGTTTGATGACAATCCGTTTTATGAAAAGCTATGTTATAGAGGTCTTCTAAAAGACCCCTTACTTGTATGGGTACAATTTGGGTTCGGGTCCCAAGCTGGTTTCACTCAGGTTTATCTAGGGTTGAACCTGGGGGGCCTCAAGGGCTGCCTGAAAAAAATCAGATAAAAGTTATTTTTTAAAACATTTTTTATAAAGAAAAAAGTGCCCCGCATACATAATTTTGTCCTTAATGATAAAATTCTGAAAATGGCGAATGTTTGTGTGGTTTCAAAGGCCTTAATTTGGGCTTGGTGGCAAGGGCTCTGTCTTGCAATCCTGCCCTGTATAGCAACAGAGAATGTGCCAAGGGCATTGCTTCTCAACCCTATTGGAGGCGTTGCCCATAGACCCCCATGAGGGGCGCTGCCTCTTGACTCTGCTGGGGGTTTTCCCTCTCAACCCCCACGAGGAGTGTTGCCTCTAGTCCCCAACGGGGGCTTTACCCCGCAACGCCATTGGATTCTCCACTCCTAGACCCCCACTAGTTACTAGGATCTCTTGTCATGTAAGAAACTTGATTACAATGAGGTGGTCACAAGGAATTGGGATGTAACTCTTGAGTGTGTTGACTTAGATTTTGTTGTTGCACAGCTTGCCAAAAATATCTTTAGATGAGGCAGCTTGAAAATTGCATGGTTAGTGGAAGTAGCATTGTAACTCAATGTGGTTCAAGTGAAATTGAACCAAATGTTGACTTTGATGCTTTGATGAAGAGGAATATGAAGATTATTAATTATTAATTCTAGTTTTCATTGTGTATTGACACTTGGCAAATCACTGAATTATGAATTTATGAGTATTATCATTTTTGCAAATTATGAGGTATATATATACACTTAGTCACAAGGTTCACTGAACCTTATGTATGAACTATGAAGTTCGAAGTTCGGCGAATTCTAATAAAATTAAAAAAATTCATTCAAATTCGCCCATCAATTCGTGTGGAACAAAGTTTGTGGGTTTTTCTCTTCAAGAATCACAAAAAATACATTGCACATTGCTTTTATGAAGTATCTGAGACAGGAAACAGAGATGGAAGGAAGATTGGAAGATTCGGGAGCTAGAAACGGAGATGGAAAAGAATAGGGTACAGTTTAAGAAGAGTTTACACTGGAACAGACTTAGCAGTTTTCAGGCAGCAAGAGAGAAGCCTGGGCGGAAATGAAATCCTCCACAAAACATTTCATCACAGCCTCAACAAAAATTTTCCTCTGTCGTGCCCTCAACAGAAAAGTTCCTGATGGAAAAGTCCATTGTACTCAGCTTATGTTGGAAATGAAAGTCCGTATAAAAATACTGGCCTCTTTTTATAAAAGTTTTCATATTATTTATTTATTAACAATTAAAATTAGCATTTTGAATATAGCAGCCTTCCACTTGGCCTCCCCAAGGTGCACAGGACAAAGTTCATTAAGTTCAATACACTTTTATCCCAACTAAACATGCAACAGGCATTTGAATTTTTTATACATTAGAATGGATGTGTAAATATTTTATGAAGAGGGCAGGTGCAGTCTTATTTATTTTGGTAATTTTTTTATGAAGAGGGCAGGTGCAGTCTATTTTATTCTGTCACCATAATTTTGGACGTGTTAAATATATTAGAGTCGAAAAACTTATTCTCAGAAAAAAATTGGCAAGTCTTAAGTTTGACTTGGACTTGGTTCTTGGTAAACATTCTGCAGATTGTCTGAACATTAGAAAACACAAATTTGTGGCCCGTTCATGGGCCTTTGAAGGCTCAACCTCCTTCAAAAAGGATTAAACGGGAATCTTGGAGACCCCCGGAGGATGGTTGGATAAAGATTAATTTTGATGGGGCCTCAAAGGGTAACCCGGGCTCATCAGGGGCAGGATTTGTTGTGAGGGATTATAGAGGTAATATTCAGATACTAGGTGCGAAGTGCCTGCCGGTAGGAACAAACAATGAGGCAGAGGTCAGGCTGCATTACTAGCTATAAAGATGGCAATCAAATTAAAAGTGAAGAAGCTCCATTTGGAAGGGGACTCGCAGATTATTATCAATGACATAATTAAAGGAGAGTTAGGGTATGGTACCTAAACAAGCATATATGGAGGATCAAAACAATGCTGGCGTAGTTTGAAGATTTCAAAATCACACATGTAAGGAGGGAGGCCAATGAGGTAGCTGACACAATGTCATAGGTTGGGGTGTCCTTGACTGATCTGGAGGAGGAGGAAATGGTGGAGGACTTTAGAAATATTGAGGGAGCAATTTTTGATTCTTTGAACTAAGAAGAGCAATTTAGAACGAAGTAAAAGTGGGGTGGCGTATGGCTGATAATATTTGGGCTTCCTAGCTTGACTATATGTGGAGTATTAAATTTGAATTTACTCTTGTTGTCTTCCCTTTTATAGCCTATTTTGAAATGCAATTAGTAATGATGAATTAGTGATCCTAAGGAGTTAAAAGGATGGAGACCACATGAACAGTGAAGTTTCATTATTTTATGCAATGATCCTCAAGCAAAGGTGATGCTAGATGATTATAGCTTTCGGGAAGGAATTGGAAGGCTATAGTAAACATAGATGAAGACCCGCGGGTAGCCTTTAACAGGACAGGTGTGTTTGACAAGGCATTTGGTTGAGCACCAAGTTGAGGTTGCAGGGTGAAGAAGAATAGTTGAAATGGAGGCAAATTTCTCCCTTAAGTTGCTCAACGAGCTACAAGCTTTTAGAGGAAATGTGAGCCTTCAGCGGGTGAGGTATTTTTAAGATAGTTAATTCTCGCTTTTGGCACTATGTAGAGGTCATTTTTGGAGAGGAATTCATGGTTATGACCTTCGGCCAAGAACAAATTTGGATATTTCTTCTGCCTTTCTCGTGTGGGCATTGCAATTAGGAACTAGGGAAGAGGCTCTATGGGTGATGAGACAATGCGTGAAACGACAATGCCCCGGTGGGATAGTGCCGCCCATTGGGATGGTAGAGCCAAGCGCTGGTTTGATAACAGGGGATGGGCAATGGAGGATGGTGGAAGGCACATATCATAGTTTCCAACCGTTTCTGGTATGGAGCACCACCATGCGCAAGAAAAAGAAGATTGAAGAAGCTAGAGGAGGGTGGGAAGAGCTGCTGGTTTTTCTTCGTTCAAGGGAGGCCGAGCAAGGAAATCACGATGAGGAGAAGCCGAAGGTGGAGAAGAGGGGAAGGAAGAAGATGAAAGGGAAGGACCAAACAACAGAGGAGAGGTTGAAGCAAACAAGGAAGCAACAATTGGACACTAGGGGTGGTATGTTCATCCTGGTCGAGAGCAGGGAAGAGATGATGAAGGTGTGGAAAGATTAGTTTAGGCACTGGGGTTTTTTGTTTGATGTCTGGTTATTAGTACGACGATGTATAGTTGAATTCTGCCCATTTTTGGTAGCTGTATGGACCTATTTTGTACTCCAGCGATGGTTTTGTCTGTAATGGGTTTTGTCCATTTTGACTTCGGATCATGGTTAAGCATGTATTGGTAATCAGGAGTGTGTGGGTAGGGGTAGATGAACTGAATTAGCAAGGCTTTAATGACAAATCCGCCAACTTGAACAGTGGCTTATTTTACACTTAATGTACTCTTTTTATATTAATAAAAATATTAATCACCGATAAAATAAACACAAGTTTGTAAAATAATCTTATAAAACATCCATAGAACTAAATTTAGAAATGTCATAAGTTTTTCTTCATTTACAAATGAAAAAACAAGTTCAATTCACATCATAGCGTTACATGATTGTAAACTACATATCTGTGTTAATATCTCACAAATTTCATCCTATGAAAACATGGGCCCAAAACAATTTGTATTATTTTCTAATTAAAGCTAAAATGGTGGCTTGAGTGTGGCAGCCCTTCCTGGTGTCTGGAGACAGTGTCCCTCTTAGGGTTTAGGAGAAAAGCGCCTAGCAGGGTGGATTGAGGGGCGATACTGTTGGCATTTAGGGCCCGTTTGTTTGCTGGAAGATGGCTGGAATTTGAAAACGGGAAGATGTATTTTTGTACGGCCAAATTCCCATTTTGGTCCAAAATGAGAATTTGGCAAATTCCAAAAAAAAGGTGGAATTTGCC
>MU227963.1:911922-924173 GCA_018584345.1 Thuja plicata | reverse complement strand
ATCATTTCATGCCACCTATCACACGAGCCACTAAGAAGAGGAAGAACATGGATCCTAATCTTGCCGCTAGCTCATCTAATCCTACGACTGACAATACCAACACCATGGTCACTTATGCGCCTCAGCCTAATGGTCAAATCGAACATATCTGGGTAGACACTAATGAAACTCCCACTCTAAGTACTGTGGAAACATTTATCAATCATCCAACGCTTTTCCACATGGTAAACGCCATGAGTGGATGTAACAACAACCAGGTACTCTTGGACATCCAACAACAAGGACTTCAACTTCCACCTTGGATTATACCCACACTTGTTACACGACCTATGGCACTTCTAGGGGAACGTCCTTATCCCACTAGAAACAAAGTTTTTGATCCACTTCAACGAGCCCTACAAGTGGGAACTCTTCTCGCGCAAGTAGTTCACCCCTCTATTCCACCTTCCATCATACACACAACACCCACACCTACCTCAGGAGCCCCGCCTCTTGATGCCACATCAGCACCACAAACAATACCCCCCATCACTATGCAAGCACCTCCGCAAGCCACAGTCACTCCTCCTTCGCAAGCAAGCCCAACATTCGTTGCAAACCAGTTAGTACACAACAAATCACCATTCCATCCATTCCTACTCAACCCGTTCAAAGTGCTACAACCAGCTCACAACATCAAAGCACCCAAGTCTCCATGCCTATTCCGCCTTTCTTCACCACAGGCATGCCACCTACCAACGCCTATAACCAGCCCTTATTTCCGCAAGGGTCCACTTTTCCTGCTCCACCAGCAACACAATCACAACGAATGCCAGTAGTTCCACCTCAAATGTTGTTCAACCCAAATCCCCCCATCCTACAACCATCCCCAAATCCCTTCGCCGTAACCCAAATTCCCATCCAACCTATCCAATAACAACAACAACCTATCCAACAGCAGTCTATCCAACAACCTATCCAACAACAACAACAACCTATTCAGTAGCAACAATCCATCCAGCAACCATCCTAGCAACAACAATCGCAACAGCAAATCACCAACCCATTCACATCCCAAGTGCAACAACAACAACAAATCAACCCCTTCATAGCTACACAACCCACTATCCAAACTACACAACAGCCGCAACCACAAACGCAGGGGGCAAATCCCTTCATCGCACAACCACTGCAACAGTTTGCTAATCCTTTTACACAACCCGTGCAACAACATCAAACTCATTCCACCAACTACATAGCCATGCCTTCTTCCGCTGCATCACAAACAATTCCCCCTCCACAATAAGTTCTCACTGGGGGCATTCCGCCGCAAAACACTTATGCAGGTGCGCAACAGGTTCATCCCACCTATCCGACACCGCAACAAATACAAGCATATTTTCAGCAGTTGCAACAATCTTATCAAGCGCTGACACCTCCTCCACTGCAATATTTCGCTCAACCACAACTTCCACCACAACAACCCATATATGTTGACTAGCAACCACCCTACCAAACACCACAATATCCTCCACAGAATCCTCCATACTCACCATTCGATCCATATCAGGCACAAGGAAACCCTGCAATCACAATCAACAATCCTCCCCCACAAATCAATCATGAATGGGAGGAAATGAAGAATGCCCTCAAAGAGCTAAAAGCTGGAACAAAAGCTAAAACATTCAAGTTCAAGGAAGTGTGTCTATATCCGTTTGATCGATCCATCACTGCTTTACCCTTCCCCAAACACTTTGAGACCCCAAAATTTGATAAATATCGGGGGAAGGGTGATCTTGTGAGTCACGTAAAAGAATTCTACATGGCCTGTCAAGAAGTGGCCTATAGCGATAACTTCCTCATGAGACTATTTCCCAAAAGCTTGGAAGGCACCTCTCTTGAATGGTTCTACAAAAGCCCTTACAACACAGTCTCTACTTTCGCAGAATTATCTGACCAGTTTGTGGCCCAATACGCACATAATGTCGAAAATGAACTCTCACTCCTTGACTTATGCAATTCCAAACAAAAGGGAGGAGAAAGCTTGGCCGATTATCTTCAACGCTGACAAGGGCTTACTATAAGGTTATCTTACCAACCCCCAGAGCAACATCTTATCAAAATCTTCATTAACAACCTTCATCCTAAGCTTGCCTATCACATGCGCATGAACTGTATACAAACTTATCACGACATCAGAATCAAGGGTATGGACCTTGAATGAGGTCTCGTAGAAGAAGGTATCATTAAGCACTGCAAAGAATCCCAGCCTGACAAACATAACAATGATCGATCACGATACTAGAACAAGAGAAAAAATGTGGTAACAGATGGAGCCACTGACACCAAACACGTTCAAGTTGTGGTAGCTAGTCCTAATCCACCTACCCAGACTTATTAGCAAGCACCGCCAATGTACCCTCAACCTCCTCCCATGTATCAACAACCCACTCTCATGTATCCTCAACCGACATATCAGCAAAACATGCGCCCTCAAGGTGCGCCTATCTATCCTCCTCTAGGGACATCATATCAACACAACTACCAAGGTCCTAGAATCAAACAAATGCTATATCAGTCCCACACGGACAACAAAGACCTCGCGCTTTGAATACGCCACAACGCACGTTTACCCCTTTGAGTGAACCTATAGACGTCATCTTCCGCAAGCTGGTCCAAGCTAACCAAGTCGTGTATCCTAAAACACAACCATTTGATGATTCCACTCCTAAGCCAGCTTGGTATAAAGACAACAAGTACTGTGAATACCATCGTGTTAAGGGACACAACACTCTCAAATGCATGAAGCTGAAACACTATATCCAGGATCTCATTGACCGCAAGGAGATTGAAGTGGACTCTCCTGCCCAATCATTGCCAAACACAAGCCTTAAAATTTATCAAAATGCATTCCCTAAACACACTTCCGGTACAGGCCCAAGCAATCCTACTCAGTCCTCTGATCAAGGAAAAGGTAAACAAGCAGAAAATACCGACAGAAAAGATTATACCAACGCCTATATCAACTACGATAATTTCATCGACTGCATATCCCAAGTCTAGTCCTCCGTTAATGTCATCCATGTCAAGGGTGCCGATAACCAATGCGCAATCACCACTCGTAGAGGTAGGATAACAGTCACAGGTGTTGGTCCCGCCCCATCTGCTGGGACTCAATACAACATTTTGGAACACCTAGGGAATACTTCAGCCCAAATTTCAATCCTGAATCTTCTCCGCACATCACCCACTTATCAAGAGATCCTCAATAAATCCTTGCAAGAATCCCGTGTTCCCAGCGACATCAACCTCACAGAATTTCAAAACCTTGTCGGACACCTGTCTACATCTTGTGGGGTCTCCTTTAGACCAACATACGTACCTTCTGAAAAAACCGATCATAACCTCCCACTCTGTATCGCTATCATGGTTAAAGATTTTGCCATCAAACGGGTCATGATAGATAATGGATCGGCCCTAAATCTGTGTACTCTAAAATTCATAAAATAGTTGGGTTGCACTGAAGCTGATATAACAAATAATGTCATCACAATAAAATCATATGACAATCTGGAGCGTACTTCCGAAGGCACAATATCATTGCCCATTCAAGTGGGCCCAGTTATCTAGGATACATTATGCCATGTTGATCTTGACCTTCCCTTCAACATCCTCCTCGGACGCCCATGGATTCACTCTATGCAAGCCGTCCCATCAACCTACCATCAATGCATCAAATTCCCATATAAAGGCACTGAGATCACCATCCGCGCAGATCCCAAGCCCTTCGCATACTGCAATGCGTTGGAGACATCCTTTCCACATTCCAATCACTGTCCCGGGATTGATATTGACACCTCTGTCGCCAGCTCATCTCGAACCCATTCAGACCCAGAAACAATCATTTCCTCCACCTTGTCCACGGTCAAGATCAACAACAAAGGTTGTGGTGAGTACACTTTATCTGATGCCTTCGCTGTTGGAGCACTACCAATTGATCCTCACACTTAAGACCAACAGCCTAATCTAAGAAAAATAGAATCAGAGACAACCAAGGCACTACAATTTGGTCCTACCACTTTTATATCAAAAGGTACTTTGACTAGACAGGAAATGGCACCAAACATCAACCAATGGCTATATAAAGATCCACCACCCAAGGACACAAGTCGCCTCAATTACTTCAAAGATAAGTACCCTGCAACGCACAAACTTGTGACAAAAAAATGGAACTACCAAGGAGGTGGCCTTGGTTATGAAGAGCAAGGAATGAAAGATCCTATTGTACCGACCTGACTAGAAAAACACTTGGGCCTTGGTATGGGCTCTGACATGAATGGGGGCACCAACGAGTTCATCAACTATTCCTCTTGTCAATCCCTAGGCGAAATCGCTGACATTGAAGATATCCCGGAAGAGAAAGTTGTGAGCTTATGACGATGTTTTCAAAGATGAAACCTTTCTGGGCAATGCTGTCCTACAACAACTTTCCATCCTCTTCATTGACCTTCCCCTCTGCCATCCTGAACTCATAGACGGGGACCAACCAAGTGTCGTACATGTTGACGAGTTCCACAGTGAGGACGCACTCCTAAGGTTTATGGGAGCAATTGAGCAAAGTAGTGACTGGGGGCAAGACTCAACATATGTCTACAAACTAGACCCAAAGGCATACTTTGGGGAAGAGGAGAACTTTAGCCACAAAAATGATAGAAAACCAAAATAAAAAAGAGAAAAATTGATCCCCTAGCGAAAACCCCTCTGGGGCGCTATCTGATCATAAAAAAGTAAAATCAAAGGGCGTATCCCCTGGTGAAAACCTCTATGAGGCGCCAGAGGATGAAGATTCTCCTCTTCCTCTTATCCGAGATTACAGGCCTGAACAGTCATCAATTCTCATCGAAGAAGCAAAACCTGTTAACCTGGGTACCAAAGAAAATCCTGCCATCACATACATAGCAGCGTCTCTGTTTGAAGCAGAAGAAAGTGATCTTATTAATTTATTAAAGGAATCCATCAACAAGTTCGCATGGTCTTACTCCCACATGCCGGGGTTAGATCCCAACTTGGTGGTTCACCATCTAGTAGTGGACCCAAACATCAAACCTGTCAAGCAAAAGCTCATAAAGATGCACCCTAAAGTGGCATTACTTGTCAAAGCGGAGCTAGAAAAATTACTCCAAGCCAAAATCATCCGCCCCATTGACTATTATGACTGGATCTCTAATATGGTGCCCATCTCTAAGCCTGATAAATCAATTAGGATATGTACAGATTTCAGAGATCTCAATAAAGAATGTCCCAAGGACGATTTCCCCTTACCAAACATAGACATGATTGTGGATCTCACAGCAGGACATGAGATGTTGTCACTCATGGACGACTTTTCCAGATATAATCAGATCCGCATCGTAGAAGAAGATCAACATAAGACAACATTCACAACCCCTTGGGGCACCTTCTGCTATAACATGATGCCTTTCAGCTTAAAGAACGCTGGGGCAACCTATCAAAGAGCCATGACTGTCATCTTTCATGACATGATTCATACGATCCTTGAAGACTATGTGGACGATATCTTGGCAAAATCAGTAGAAAGGGAAGATCACCTAAATATTCTAGAATGCGTCTTTGATAGAATTGGACACTACTGCTTAATGCTCAACCCTAAGAAATGTGTCTTTAGAGTCACATCAGGAAAACTCCTGGGGTTTATTGTATCCAGACAGGGCATTGAAATCGATCCAAAGAAAGTACAAGCTATCATAGAGATGCCTCCACCAAAAACACTCCGATAGCTACACAACCTCCAAGGAAAGTTACAATCTGTGTGTCGTTTCATCTCTCAAATAGCAAACAAGTGCCAACCATTCACTCATCTCCTGCGCAAAGACAACACATTCAAGTGGGATCCTCAATGTCAGAAAAGTTTTGATAAAATCAAAGAATATTTGGCTAATCCACCCATCTTGGTACCTCCTGTACCTGGCCGACCACTCATCCTATACATTTCTACTACTACCACAGTACTGGGGGTGCTCCTCGCTCAATTGAATGACGAAGGCAAAGAAAGAGCTATTTATTATATTTGTCAAACCTTAGTGGGTTATGAGCTCAATTATTCTCCTATGGAAAAAGCATGTCTGGCAGTGGTCTTTGCCACTCAAAAAATTTTCCACTACATGCTTAGTCACACAACCAAGCTCATTTCAAAGGTGGATCCTCTCAAGTACCTACTCTCCAGGACTACCCTTACAGGTCGAATGGCAAAATGGGTTATGATGCTAAGTGAGTTTGATATTCAGTATGTTGACATAAAGGCCATTAAAGGGCAAGTCATTGCCGATCAACTAGCCAAAGCACCATTGGTAGATGCATATCCTTTGGTCACAAAATTTCTAGATGAGCATTTGTACATGATAGAAGAACAACCAACGTGGAAACTCTTCTTTGATGGGTCCTACACAGCTCATGGTGCAGGGGCAGGAATACTTTTTGTCACACCTCAAGGTGACTACATCCCCATGTCATTCAAATTAAGATTTCCCTGCACAAACAACATTGCAGAATATGAAGCACTAATTGCAGGACTCCGCATGGCCATAGAATGGAACATCACAGATATCTAGGTCTTTGGCGACTCCCAACTCATCATCAAACAAGTCCTAGATGAGTATCAAACAAAAGATGACAAATTGACACCATATAAGCAGATGGTTGACAAGCTGAAAGAACACTTCCTCCACTTACAGATAACACAGGTACCACATCTATAGAACAAAGCTGTTGATGCAATGGCCACAATTGGCTCCCTTCTCAAGATTCCTCACGAGTCTATGCAATACAAATTCTTAGTTGAGCAACTACATGCTTCCGCTTATGAGAACGATGAATCAAATCGCGTGTGTCTTTGTTGGTCCCCAGTCCTCGTGGTACCACAATATCCAAGCTTACCTACAAAATGGTATCATATCTCCTCATCTTACTACAAACCAATGCCAAAACTTTATCTGTAGAGCTTCCCGTTACACCCTCGTAGCCAATACCCTTTATCGTCGAGGTTATCACAACGTGCTCTCTAGATGTCTAGATGAAAATGAAGCCGCCCAGGCTTTACAAGAGGTACATGCTGGAATCTGCGGTGCCCACATGTGTGACATGGTCCTAGCCAAGCAACTTCTACGTACAGGGTACTATTGGCGTACAATGGAACATGATGCTTGTGAGTTCGTCAAAAAGTGCCTACCTTGTCAACAACATGCTAATTTGATCCATGCTCCTGCTTAGGACCTCAGCCCTATTGCGCCTCCTTGGCCCTTCTCTTGTTGGGGTTTTGACCTCGTTGGTAAGATTACTCCCCTCTTCTGAAGGCCACAAGTACATAATCACAGCTATGAAGTACTTTACAAAGTGGGTCGAAGCAATTCCGCTCACACTCACTACTGGTGTCCAGATATCCAAATTCATCCTCTATCACATTGTTTTCCGCTTCGGCATACCCTCCACCATCTTTACATATCATGGTACACCATTTCAAAATCAACACATCAGTGATCTCTGTGTTTGCCTCCATATCTATCACCGTTTCTCCAGTCCATATTTCTCGCAAGGTAACGGCCAAGCTGAGGCAACTAATAAAACCATCCTCAAAAGCCTCAAAAAAGTTGTCAATGATACTTGTCATGACTGGCATCTCCAGATCAATCCTGCCCTCTGGGCATATTGCACTTCTTACCGTACTCCTATTGGCACTACTCCCTACTCCCTAGTCTACGGTGCTGAAGCAGTCTTACCAATTGAGGTTGAACTACCCTCCCTCTGAGTATCACAAAGAGGCATGATTGATGATGAAGATTACCGGGTAGCACGACTCACACAGCTGGATCTCCTAGATGAAAAGCGCCAGCAAGCTTATGATCACCTAGTTTTTTACTAGAATAGACTCAAGCGGAACTATAACAAGAAGGTCCACCCATGACAGTTCCAGGTAGGGGACCTTGTGCTAAAAGAAAATCAGAAAGTGGGTACTGATCGAGAAAAGAAAGGCAAGTTTGAAGTCAGCTGGCAAGGCCCATATGTTGTCACAGCATGCTTCGGTTTTGGCGCATATCAACTCTCCACTCATGAAGGAGAACCATTGAATGATCCTATCAACATCATTCATCTCAGGCGCTTATATGCCTGACGGCTGGTCGTTCATTCTAGTTATTTGAGAAAATCCACAAAAAGTATAAAAAGTCCTGAGAAAATCACAAAAACAATGTAAAACAGTCCTGAAAAAATCTCTAAAAAGCAGAAAAATGAAGTTAAAAAAATGATTGTCCCAGTAAAAACCTGGTAAACAGGCACTTGGGCAATATAAAAAAATCAAAAGATCCAAAGAAATCAAAAAGAAAAATAAAGAGTAAAACTTTCGTCCAATGGTGAAAACTTGGCAATCAAGCGCCTTGGACAAGTATGCGTGATGAAAACTTGGAAACAGGCGTCACACATAATGGACCATTCCATTATCTATCAAAATCTTGCTTCTATCCATCGCCATCACCATCTTCGCATTCCCTATATTCCCTGGGTGTTCGCATATCATACGCACTAGTCCGCAATGATCTCCCTATCTCATATCCTGAGCTTTTGTACATAGAATCCTGTATATTATTGTCCATACGTTGTACTATTCCAAGGTCGCAAGCATCAGTCCTGTATATTTCTCGTGTCTTGAGTTGCTCCTTGTAAGATCCTACGTTGGTTCTATAGTTTGCTTGTAGTGTACCTTTGATCAATCAACTTGGTAAGTCCCATCTTTCTAGAAATGAGTCTTGAGGATGTATCCTTCCTCTCGTCAACTTAAATCTAGATCATCATCATCTTTGGGTTCTTGCAGGATGTATCTTTCCTCTTGAACTAATGCATCAGCACACGCAATTATCACGTGCATCAAGATAGGTAATATGATCCAGTCAAATCTCGGCAGCAACCTTGTACGTAATCGCTGTAACTAATCACTTGTAATTAATCACTCAGTTTGATCCTTGTACATCCATGATGCATTCCATTTTCCCACCATCATGCTAACATCCTGAGTTGTCATCCTGCTAACATTCCATGCCCAATCCTCCATAGTCCACCTGTCTGGTTTATCAGTTGATTGTGACACACAAACAAAAATATATAAGTGAGTCCCATTGTATCTATTGCCTCCATTTCATCCATTACCTCTCTTGCATCTATTCATTAGACTCATTTTAGATTCATCATTAGATTGCATTGTTCATTATTAAATTACATTAATCATCATGTAAATAGTTAGTATCATTTTAGAACTTTGCATTATTAATCCATTATTTAACTTGCATAATCAATTCATTTTTATATTCATCTTGCATTATTAGATTCATTTTAGGTTCATTTAAGTCATCTTGCATTGTTAAATTCATTTTAGGTTCATTTAAGTCATCTTGCATTATTAGATTCATTTTAGGTTCATTTAAGTCATCTTGCATTATCAGATTCATTTTTAAGATCATTTAAGGCATCTTGCATTGCTAAATTCATTTTAGGTTCATTTAAGTCATCTTGCATTGTTAGATTCATTTTAAGATCATTTAAGGCATGTTGCATTATTAAATTCATTTTAGGTTCATTTAAGTTGTCTTGCATTGTTAATCCATTCATTTAGTCTTGCATTGTTAAAAACATGTACGTCTTGCATAATTAAGTCATTTTGATCTTTAGATTCATTTAGATTTCATTGTTCACTCATTTGCACATTCATTTTAATTCATCTTGCATTGCTCATCCATTTTAGGTTCATTGTCTTGCATTATTAATTCATCTTGCATTGTTAAATTCATTTTAGATTCATCGTGCATAGTTCATCCATTTAGGTTCATCTAACATTATTACAACATTTAGATTCATGTACCATTTGCATAATTAATTCATTTAGATTTATATACGTATTCATGAAACATCAGTATATATACATTTGCATATATCATAAAACACATCACATCTTGCATCCACACATGTCAGTACATCATATATATATAAGCATCATCCATCCTGCATAAGTCATACATCATATATACATAATCAAGTCATCCATATACATCACATCCTACAGGCATCAAATGTCAGTAATCATATAGTATGCATCAACACATCATATAGATCATACATCATAAGCATCAATAGAGTCCTCATCATATATATATATATATATATATATATATATATATATATATATATATATATCAATGTCTATCAATAAAATACATCACGTGCACCTCAGTGCCAATATACATGTATAAATCTCAAAAATGCAAAACTGTGTGTCATTTGATCCTCTGATGAATCATACTGGTGCCTGTGATGGCCCACCTCCCTGCTCTAGTGGTGGACGTGGTGGCATCCTCATTGATCCCTATGACGCTGATGTACGCACTGTGCTATGAGAACATGACCTCTCTGAGTAGTCTCATCTCTGTCCCTTGGGAACTAGCTGATGATAAAGTGCTCTGTAGTGGGATGCCTCCCTGCCTGCCCTGTTCGCATCTCTGTGAGCTGCGAATGCCTCTGCCACAAACTGTCCTACCCCACCTGCTACCGCTACTTGTCTAGCGATGTCACACTCAGCCTTGTATACCTCTGCCCGTTCTAATGATGCATCCCTCTCTGAGGTCAATGCATAAATCTACTCCATAGCCTACTCCATCTGCAGGGTCAGCGTATCCATTTGGCCCGTAAGTGTGTCTATCTTGGCACGCAGGTCCCCGACATCCTGTGTCAGGTCTACCATAGAAAACTCTCCCGAGTCCACCCTGCCCTGAAGAGTGTCAAGTGAACCCTCTGCCCTGTCTTCCCGTGCTGTCTCTGCAGTCAGTAATCCCTATATCTGGGTGATCTCAGCATGTAGGCTCGTGTTAGACACCACCGCCATATCTAATAAACCACGCAGTTTGGTGCACTCTGTCTGAAGGCTATCTCACTCTGCGATGATAATATCATAAGTCTCTTGTGCCACATACCCTGCGGGTGGCCCCTATACCTGTGATGGCACTGGTGGTGCCTGCGCCTATACCTATGCCTACACCTATGGCTGCATCTATGGTGGCACTGGTGGTGCCTGTGCCTGATCCTGTCCCTGTGCGGGTGGGGGCCCCTGTGGTCCCTAATCCTATACCTGTGCCTCAATCTGAGGTCTCACCTGTCTCTACGGCCTCCTCCTCTGACCCACTACCGAGGTCTCTGGGGCATCCCGATCTCTGTACCATCATCCACGTCTAGGTCCCCTGTCAGCTTCTCATACGCAGCCACCTAAGCCAGGTCAGTCAGCCTAACTGGTGTGTGTGTAGCCCACCATGCTGCGTACTCTAGGGTCATCCCTGCATCTGTAATGTCTGGCCGCGCCACAAAGTCTAGCTGTACCATATCCCTCTAGGATGCCCTCACTGTGAGAGCATCAATATACCTGCCCCATGTCCCTACCTCCCTGGTGACATGAGGATGTAAGGCATCCTCTGCCACCACTCCCTGTTGCACCCCAAACTGCCGCATAATCCTAGATGGTCTGTACCGCTCTATCTGGTGGATAGTCCTCCCTAGTAGAAAACAATCAGTCTGAACGTATGAGAGGTATAAAAAGTCCTCAAATCTGTCCTCCACCCTTGCTTCCCAGTCCATAGCCCCCAGTCCATAGCCCCCCATGGCTCGCATAGCCAGTACGGGGTCCAACAGAAAACCTATACCTTGTCTAGAAGTCGTCGCTAGTATCCAGTCTGACCAACGGAGGTGTATCTCAAAGGGAGCCTATATCTGTAGGCATAAGGCTCCCTGGGTTGACGTGACTCCCTGACTCTCATGGATCGGAACACTGCAATGTGCTCCCATGCCCAAACTAACATTAGCGTAACCCTGGTCCCGATGTTGCGTGCCTCGCGGTATGCAGCCATGTATAAATCATGATATAGTTGTCCTAGGACAACATACCCCCAGCAATAAGAGGTGCCCTCCTCTAGCATCTGAGCTAGCACCCATGACCATCCCATACCAAAGCCATGTCCTGCCAGGTCCGCTAACATCCGCCCCCTGATCAATCCGGTAATATATAGGGCTATCCGCCTCAGTCTCCTCTCAACCACTGGCTGCCAGGGCATCCAGGTCTGGTATGTGGGAATCCGCCTCATCGAATCTACATATAGTGGTCGCTATCCTCCAACCAGTATCGAGGAATCACCCCTCAGATAAGTATCCGTAGAATGCGCCAGACGTCC
>MU227963.1:893388-911170 GCA_018584345.1 Thuja plicata | reverse complement strand
ATTCACAACTGACCTTCTTTTACCCCCCAGCCCCTCTTATAGCCCTCATTTTCCCTGAAATTTTTTCCCCACCCCCGTTTCCCCACCCCAGTGTATATTTTTGTATATATCGTCCTGTTGTAAAGCTGAAATACGCATAAAATCTCAAAAACATTTAAAAAATCGTGAAAAATCCAAAAAATTAAAAAAATTCCAAAAATTCCAAAAACATCAAATCTTCTAAAAAATTATGCAATAAACACTTCGTTCTTTCCACATTGTTCTAGATTTTAGTTTTCAGCAACGTTTTGACTCATGTGACTGCAACACTATTTTTCACCAAATCACTTTTGCGACCGACTGTCCTTGCTCTCCATCCTGTTCACAACTTTTGCTAACGAATATATTTTATCAAATCAAATCAAATCTAATCCTTTCCCGTCAGGATGCATCCTTCCAGCGTCAGATCAAATCTGTCATCAATCAATCATGTTCATGGCAAGAACTTTACACCGAATGACTGCTTGGTCATGAGGCCTTCTTAATTGATTTTATCTTTTTGTGTCAATTCAAACCTATTCACCACTACCTCGATCTTCTATATCTTGGTGCGTTGTGATTGGTTGCTACTAATACATGTGTCTTTTGCAGTGTGCTTTTGTTTGAGCGTCAAGTCCACGCTAAGGAATCTTGTCATCTGTGTTTTTTAACACCTGATGCATACCTCCTATTGCAATATCAAAATTGGATGTGCTCTCCACACTTTTACACACAAATGGATCCCCAATGCTCAGTAGCTGCATTTAATCTCATTTTCTTTTGCATTTTAGAAGGCTTCTATTTATTCCCTCCTTCCTTTCCTCTCCCCCATTGCGTCCTTTTTTGAAAAAATTCCACAATGTCATCTTCGTTGTGTTGTTTTCTCGAGGGCCACAACCCTATACCGTCATTGCTTCAGCACGACTCCTAGAAACCCTCTTCCTCTGGGGCAACTCATTTTCTTATCTTTGACAAAATGTCACTTGCGACGCCACATCAAAGAGGGGCAAAATGTAGACGTCCAAAAATATTAATATTATTTTCCCTATTATTCCTCTAACTATTTAATTCAATCGATTAAATAGTTTCATTTATCAATAGTTTAAATACTATTCTAATGTATTTTATTTAAATACATTTGCCTCCACAAAATCCCCTTTTAATAAATTCATATTTATTAAATCCTCCATATTCCTAATTCTTCTAAAGCACGATTTATTCAAATTCAATTTGGATTATAATCTAAACCCTAGCTAGGAACCTATTAATCCTACCCTAAAGCCTACCATATTCCCACCCTACTCCCATCACCTCATTTCCTAAGTATACTTCCACACCTAATTGTCCTCTAACTACGCTTAATGGGTGATTCCTAACCTTTTTAAGGCTAATGGAATGCTCACCCACATGGGGAAATTCTCTCCAAAATGGGCACCCATTCCTCCTTAATTCCCTCCTACAATTTTGTCTCCCCTTTTGAAATATTGAGCTACTCAATATTAAATGCCAATTTTGACTCAAAATTGGCCATCTTTTCAAGTCTATGTGTCTCCTATGTGGATGCCACATAGGTGCCACTTCATCCAAGCCTCTTACTCTCTCCAAAAACTCTATAAATAGAGACCTTCTCCTCTCATATTTTCATCTCTCAATTTGCATTGTTATCATGCTAGAATTGTGTTAGAATTTCATAGCTAGTTTCATGCTTATAGTTTTCTTGCTTAAGTCACTTAGGAATCACATGCTAGGTTCTAAATTGGTGAATGAATAATAGTTTACTTGCATATGCATATCATTTTCATAGTTTAGAATATCATCCTTTTGAAGGATTTGAGGCTAGTTCCTTATACTAGTTCTTGAATTCCTTCATTATTTGCAATCTTGCATTTGCATTGGGATCCATTGCACTTTGTGTGTTTGAGAGAGCACACCCACATCCATATAAAAGAGAAAATCAAAATGAGTAGAATAGGGTGCATTTTTACTTATTTTAAGCTCTATCTGATGTTATTTGGTATTCTTTGTTGTTTGCTTGATCTCTTACATGTTTTTGAAATAATTTATGTGCTAACCCACTAATGTTTGCATGTTCGAGCTTGCCCCCAACAGATTGAAGGATTCCTCATACACAATATGTGTATACACATGTGTGTATATGTGTATATACATACATGTATGTGTATATATATGTGTGTATGTGTATATACACACATTTGTATGTGTATATATATATATGTGTGCATATACACACATGTGTGTATGTGTGTATATATATATGTATATATACACATGTGTGTATATATACACACATGTGTGTATATATGTGTATATGTGTGTGTATACACACATGTGTGTGTATATATGTGTGTGTATGTGTGTATATATACACATGTGTATGCGTATATATACAAATGTGTGTATATATATACACATGTGTGTGCATATATATGTGTGTATATACATGTGTGTATAAACATGTGTGTATATATGTGCATGTGTGTATATATACACACCTATGTGTGTATATACACACGTGTGTGTATATACACATGTGTGTGTATATGTGTATGTGTGCAAAAACAAAATTCCAATTCCAATTCTAGTTGTGTGGAACCAAACACAAAATTGGCATCTTCTCAATCATATTCCAAGAGAACCAAACAGGACAAGCCCATATTCTAGAATTCGTTTTGAGAATAGCACAATTGTCAGAATGGATTCAATTCTAGAATTGGTAATTCCAGCATGCACAAATTCCACGAAACAAATGGGCCCTAATGTACAAGATGTATTGACCAGAGAGGTAAGTACAAATGTACGTCGTGCTTATAAAGGCATGAGCAAGAAAGAGAATATCAATGAGGTGCAAAGGTAGGTAAAACCGCCTGACACAAAAAGCTAGAAATTAGTAATAAAATAATATTAATATCTACCTAACCATCTAGAAATAGGAAATGTTAGATACCTAAGTACTCCAACAATAAGAACTTGCTTTACACAAATTTCAAGACAATATGAGTATGAGATGTAATGAAATAAAACAACATAAAGTGTTAACTAGTAAGGAAATTAAATAAACTATTCTAGAACAAAGTATATAGATCATTAGTTTGTCCAAGGTTATGAAGAACTCCAAGAAACCTACACATAAGAAAATGAATATAAATGTTGGGGAATCTCTTTAGGGGCTTGTCTCCATAGAACCACCCCTTTTGGTATTTCTACCTCCATGGACAACTAGATAGACAGGCAGACATATAGATAAAATGATATTGCAAGATATAATGCTTGGAGATATATTACGATAATGTCAAAGTATCAAAACTGTAAGCACATATTACCACAATAGAGAAGATGCAACCAACTCACGTAGAAGACCCCTCTTAGAAGTTGCCACAATCTTCCAAGGATGGTCCTTTTAAAGTCAATGAATAACACTTTATCAATATGGCATGAGTAGATAGAATGCTAGAGCTTAGGTGAGTACTTTTCTTGTGAAAAGCTTCAAAGAATGTGAGTTAGTTGTGTGTGGTAGAGTGAATGAGAGTATCTTCCTTTTATCTCAAAATTGAGAAGATTTGACAAACATAAAAGGTTTTTATGTGTCTACAATACCCGACTTGGCTGTTAGAAGTGTTACACTGACATATTCGAGGAAAAGTAATGCTTTGACGGTCCATTGAATTACGTATTTTGTGGGACACTTGTTTGTGCATAGAAATATTGTCCGAGAAAATGGGATTCAAAAGCTATGAATAAAGTGCATTCTGCTACAAAATTGTTATTTCTATGCAATTATAGCATGATTTTTACATCATCATTCCTCATGTTAAAGAGGAGGTTTTGTATTGTGCAGAATTGCAAGGGTGCGCGATTTTGACACTATATTTTTCCCCCACTTTAGATAGCATATGTATCTTATTAGACATGTGAGCTAAAGTAAAATAACATCAAATTAAAAATTATATCCAAGAACATAACAAAGGATGTAAGGTCTTCAATCCATGTGGAGATGTTTTGAGAGAGATATATACAAACTAATTGAGATATCCTACTTAAAAAATGATAATGTTAAGCTGTGAATATTACCATAAACATGTTAGCTACACAAACATGCTAGGCAAAAACATCATAGAGTAGACATATATGTAAAAAGATTAAAAAGTGGTTTTTTGATAAAATATTTTGATAGGTATGATTAACAAGTTGTGTTTAGCTGGGGTTTGCATGAAGGTTTTTTCATGCATTGTTTCTCCTAGGTTGTGGGAGCCTATTGTACAACCCTCACTGTGGTCTTGACCCATCTCGTTTAGAGGGATTTCTTGAATATCTTTTGTGACCATTTTGTACAGGGTTTCGGGGCCCCTTCAAAACCTACAGTTACCTTAATTCAAAAAACAAGTTGTGTTATGCTAGGGACCATACAATGGTTTTTAGACCATAATTGTTGTAAGTTTCATTGCAAGACAACCATGTTAAATGATGTAAAAAATAATAGTCTAGTAGGTTTTTCCATGTTAGGTGGTTTGTATGTTGCTAGCTTACTAAAAAAATGACTAAAAGATTTTGAATAAATGTGATTGTGCATTTTGATAGCCCTCCCTTAAAAATAATATGCACGACTCTAGGAGTTCAAGTTATATTAATAAAAAGAGAGGAGGGGGATGTTGCATCATGATATACATAACTAGATGTATTCATGGAATGTTGTCACTTATCAAGAAGGATGACACATAAAATCCACAAAATCACTTTTAGGAAATAACGCAAAGGGATCCAAAGATCTGGGTTGGTATGATCTAATAATAATAATAATATATGTACATATAATTAGTGAATTGATATCACTCTCCAAATACAAGGAAGAAGATTTATGCAAAAACAAATAATTTTTTGGGTCAACATGGAAGAGGCCTCAATGCTTTGCATCATCCCCAAAAATAAGGAAAATGTCAATATACCCAATATAGAAGAATAAAAAATAAATTACCTCACTGTATCCATGTACCTATGAGGGTAGCATGGGTCCTCCATGTAAGAATCACAAATGTAAACATACAAGGACAAGAGAAATATAAACAAACAAGTGAATCTCTCTATCTAAAATAAGAAGAGTAATGTTTTAGTCAATTATATCATACAAATTATATTCCTCCCAATATCGATCACATGGTGAGGAATGACGAGATTGAAATTTTACCATGACTAGGCAGTATTAGGTGTCTCACCTATAGTAAGAGTCAAAGAGGTAGATGCAAGAATATCAATCGATGACTAGCAACAATCTCATAAAGATTGTTGACAAATATGAAATCTCCTCCAGTGATTAAAACATGCACACTTTTGGAGAAGATTTTGTTGAATGCAATGCTGGATTTGATGTAGGAGGAATAACAAGTTTAATTGTTAGAGGAGCAGTGATAAGTATAACAGAAGAGGGAACTTCTTATGTAAGAAGAATACATGCAAAAATATAGATTAAGATTATTTTTTGCGATGTGCTGGAATGGGGCCTTGCTCAAAATTTCATTTAGGTGATTGATGGGGTATGTTCACATCAAACATGGGAGGTTTGAGAATGCTATGAAAAATTTGATGTTGGGTATGTTTTGGAGTAAAATACACAACAAGAGTGACACTAGATATGATTTTTGTGTGAGGCATATCTAGAGGCTTAGTAAAATGCAAAATGCTAGGAAGTGTAGTGATCAATGGAGCATCTCTCAAAGGAGTGATGAGTACTTACACCTATTTAGAATTAGGTTCATTGGGATCACTTGGAGGGATCAAGGATGTAGCAAAAGATGTGCTAAATGATTGTGTAAAGAAGAAGTCGTTGGCTTGGGTGATACAAAGTCAAGAGGATATTTTGTTAAACACACAGTAGGACTAAGAGGGAGGGGGTGAATCAATCCAAACCACAATAAAAACTTTAATTCAAATATCAAGGTACAATTTAAATTACCATTAGAAATTATCCTTTATGAAACAATAAACTAGAAAGCTCACTTGCAAATATAGATAATAAATTATCCTTTATGAAACAATAAACCAGAAAGCTCAATGTTTAGGTTCATTGCCTAGAGTTGCTCAACTAGGGCTCACTTCCTTAGGGAAAGATACAAAGGACTTGTACAACTAAAATTAATTGTCTTAGGACAAGATACAAAGATATCTGCTAGAAAAATCACTATCATATAACAACATGAATCTCAAAAATTAAATAAGAATTTCTTAAAAAATCTCTCAAACTATATATCAATAATATCTGAAGATGTTTCTTTCAAGCTCAAACTATTGCATATTTGTTTCGCTTCTTCGCACAATGCATTCTTCCACACTTTCCAATCTTCTACATACTCATCACACCTCTAGCTTTGAATGCACTTTTCAAATAATATAAGATAGATTAGTAAAAGCTTTATTGTGGGTTGGAAAAAACCAAGATAAAACATTATTACATAAAATAGGTCATCCAGAACCAACATACATGAAGTGGTCCACTCTAGGAGAAAGAGAGGACCCAAATATATCACAACACATTTTTTTAAGATAGATCCAACAAACCACACACCATCCAAAGCTAACTCTGAAATGTAATGTGTGAGTAAGGAATTTCAGCTTGTAGATCAGTCATCCATAAAGCATCTTTTGAGGCACTCTTGAAGCACATGGATCTCTACGCACCAAGGAGAGAATCAGATTAACATTCCAAAATTAATTGTAAAGTGTATTCGAACCAAAAGAATGATTCTAGATAAGGTAGCACATCCAGATACACAGAAACATTACATAATTGAACATATTAAATATAAATCATCAAAGATCACTTGTGAACCATAAATACCACCAGACAACATACTATATGATCATACACGATTAATATTATCATTCAACAACACCATATCCAAACGTATCTAGAGGACACTAAAGATACTCTAGACCAGTCTGACAAAGCTCACTGCTGTCAGAGAACACCATCAACACCAGAGCATTAAACTTGACTTCAACTATAGCATATTGTTAGTGAACAGATTTGTCTTTCTACAAAAATCCTTTTAAGATTACTCTCTCACCCTAAAAGACAAACTATCTCTAACAGTTGGGTAAGTATCTTTTATGATCACTTCCCTCTGAATTTTATAATAGGTACAACTCCCTAGTATGATATTCAATAAAATGGGATAACAGTTCAATCGGTTAGCTTTTAACCTGAAAGCTTATAAAGGTTACAGTATCATTCTTTGATGATATGATTCTAAGCAAATATGAAGGAAATAAAACCGAATAATGAGTAGGAAGAAAACACAGTTACTTCCATGATTGCATCTCATGAAATACAAACAACTTCTCAGCCAAAGATAACAAAAAGTAGATAAAATCTAAAATTCAGATATTATGAACCAACACACACACACACACACACACACACACACACACACACACACACACACACACACACACACACACANAAACACACACACACACACACACACACACACACACACACACACACACACACACACACACACACACACACACACACACACACACACACACACACACACACACACACACACACACACAAAACAGAATAAACAATATGTCAACACAGGACACTTTTCTTTCTTTTTCAAATAAAAAAGATTCAATAACCTTACTGTAATATATTTCAGAAATCACTACACAGATAATTGCCTGAAATTTGTTCTTTTCATAACATTCAATAATCCAAACTGTTACTATCAAAATCTATTATCTATCAGTCATAAGTTTTTTGAACCCTTTAAAAGTTTCAGCAGCCAAAATAAATAGTATCAGAGCACCAACGTCTCCCAAAAAACACGACCTCTAGGGAAATCAGTTAAATAACTAAACCATCAGAAAGAGGACACACGTCCTTTTAAGTTTGCATGTTAATCCAGTAAAACTAAATAACCAAATCTGGCTCCTTATCAATAGCACGATCCTCACTCCCCACTGGACTCCATTCTTCATTGGTAACTGATTGAGTAGGTTTCCATTCTTTATATGCTTGAACCAGCTCTTTGTGACAGATGTGGGATCTTAAAATTTACTATCCAAGCCATAGAAGCATCTTTGCTCCACCTCAATTTCTTCACCTTTTCAATGACATTGGACAACTGATCGACACACATATATAGTATAGATTCAATCCTTGCTATCTGAGTTAAGTCAGAGGCTTTAGGATTAATCTTTTCCCTGATAGTCTTTATTGCCGAGTCGAAAGCATCTAGAGCGCCCTTTAATTATTGCTCACCAAAGACTGATGGGTAGGTATAAGTGAAATTAATCACTTTCAACTCGTTCAGGGCAGCTTTTTGAATTTTCTTAGCTTCAATTTCATATTCTTTATTTTCTGCAATAGTGCTCCTTATGAGAGCGATGTGCCAACTACTATTCTTTCTGAGGATGAAGAAAAGGGACTCTTCAGCACCTTTTAGGGACTTTTCCATGTAGAATTTATTAAAACCGTGCCTCTCTATCTCCATAAACTTTTTCATTGCTGATACCTATTTTTCCTCATCTATATTCCAGATCTGGCGTTGGGCTTGCAATTCTCCTATTATTGCCTCGGTGTCATGAAGAACTGAGTGCGAGTCTTTGATGTATTTCCTGCCATTATTAAGCACTTGGGACATCCACTCGTCAACTGAAGAGACCAAATTTTGACCCCTCTGAACTTGATTTAGCAACGTTTTACTTTCTGTAGAGTTGGGGTCGAATACCTATGATGATTGAGACAGAGGGGTGGCATCAAAGTTGCAAAAAGTATTTATGAACTGTGAGAGTGAGACAATGGTTTGCTTCAATTCCTTCTTTTCCTTACTATCCTGCACTGATGTGATCAACATCTGTTGGGCGGTTTCCTTGAAAAGGTGATTCTTTCCTGCTCTGTCCATAGTCCCTAACTCAATTTTAGTCACTTCAAAATCTTAAACTGCAACATCTTGTTTTTCTTGTTTCGGTCTGTAGGTAGCTACCTCCGCTATCCACTTCCCAGTTTTAGTATTAGCAAACATCCGTGCTGTACTCTTCACTTTATTAGCCTTGGGAGTCTTTTGAGCATACTTACTGACTATATCCTACACCAGAATAGATATAGGAATCAAACTCTATTAACTATTAACTGAAGAAGTTAACCATTTTGGCGTATCATTTGTTGCTTCCAGCTGGGGACAAGTTTTAGCAGAGGTGTCCATTAAATCAAGAGTTACATCATCAAGATCGAAGAGATCTTTCCCGATTTGCTCATCTTCTCCAATTTGGTAGCTTAAATCTCCAAATTTTTCATCCTCCAAATTGACTGTTTCTGTATGCTCCTGAGTCATATTTTCTTTTTTCTGTGATCGGGATCTCAATCTGGTAATGCACCGAGGGGAGGCCATAGGGGAAAGTTCTGCAACATATTTCTTCCTGGGATCCTTCTTCTACTGCTTATCAGAGGAACCTGCATTATCAGATGGTTTAGGAGAATTAGAAACAGAGGGGGAGGAAAATAAAATTGAAGTTTTAAATCCAATTATTTTAGGACTAGACTGTTCTCTTTTTGTCTGCAGCCATTTTTTAGTTAATTTGAGTACATGCTGTGTTCTACATTTAATGTTGTCTTCCTCCTCTTTTGACCAATCAATATCTATCTCTTCACCGTCCAGGAGTCTTTTGAAACTGGGTTCAACTAAGTCAGAACCATCATCTGTGACCCCCTCTATGCTGAATTGCAGCCTCATGGACAAAATTTGAGATATGCAGAGTCTGCTATGGCCTCTCTTCATGAATTGGGAATCATTTGCACAGTCTTCCCAGAAATCCTCTAGATGGGGAATTGGAAACATGTGAGATCTAAGGCCTAGATTCCCACTAGCAAAGTTTTTATTATCAAAGCCTATTATCTCTGTGTAATACTTAAAATCAAAATGACCAAGGTCACTTCCAATACTTATTGCATCTTCAATAGTCAGGCATGAAAACTTACCTAGCTATAATGGGAAGATTTTCTCCCATCCTTCCCCAGTAAGAAAATGTTTAAGAACAATAGCAAGCTGTCTATAGACTTCTGCAAGGATGAAACAATCAAAGGCATACCTAGGTAATTTTGTAGGGGCATCTTCAAAGCCACCAATTCTAATATAAGAGAACCTAGGGAACTGGATATAAAAAATCCCAAATCTTGTCACAAATTGCTGAGCTTCTGAACTCATTCTCGTGGCTGAATCCCCAGACATCTCGAAAAAAATCTTACCCATAAAGGTATCATGTACCCTTATGTAGTTCTGAATCACATTGTCTTTGCAAAGAATAGGAAAATACTCAAAAACACACATTCCATCTATCCAAGGCTCATGAATCATACCATCCCATATCCTACTACATGCTAGACAATACATCAAATAAGAAGACATGAAAAAGCTACATCCAGTGAGTTTGGAATTATTCAGTTGTGCTCTCATAGATTCTGTAATTAATTCGGCCCAATCCAACTTGTGTCTTCCCTCTAAAACAATTTCTACATAGCAGAACAACCAATCTAAAAATAAGAACGCCTCAGATGACCCTCTGACTCTATGTAACATCACCATAATATCACTAATGTATGGATGCACATGACTTCTATTAATCTTTTTGGGTAAGCGGGAACCTCCCCTTTGGGCATTTAATAAACAGTGCTTGGCTATTGCGGTACAGTTTGCATCAACATTTGGTTTGAACTTAACAAGGGATTATGCAGGAGAAAAGGCAGAAAAAGTTTGCTCTTGGATTTGGAAAGCTGAAGTGACAATTCCCCTGTTCACAACCATTAATACCTCACCATTTCTTTTGAGAATTGATTTAGTTTGCTGGTCATAGTGTCGGATACACTCATGGACAAGTTCAGGACATAACACTGCAGGAGGAAAGAAAGCGGCTACACACAACCCACTACTTAAAATTTCAAAAGAAGGGACACTTTCTTCAACAGACGCAGTGAGCCTATCAGCTATTCCTTCGAGATTATATCCCTCTAAATCTGTGTCTGTTACAATAGGATTTTCACATACCAAACTAGACACACTCCCAAACAAATGGAATGCAAACTTCATTCTTGCAAGAACAGACTGAGAATTGTTACAGAAACTCCCACAAATTTCACAAGCTCTTAAATTTAAACACTGTAGGAATGGAAGCCTGACTTACCTTAATCACTGTGGAAAATTCTGCAAATGGAGCTCCAAAAACCCTTACCTTCAATCTTCACACATATAGATAGCGACAGTATTTTAAAAAAATAATGAACACTAAGAAGAGTTTTAATAAGAAATACCACGGATTTGGTAATTAATCGCCCATCATAAAGGCAATAAAAGCTCAGAGAATGAAGTGACCATTCACACACGCAACCATTTATTTCCATTTGTACAAACTTTTATGCCACATGAATTCCTCATTAATTCAACAACTCAGACACGTTTAACCGCCGCCAACACCTTCCTTCATTAAAAGATTTTTTTGAGTGGGGACCACAACTAAAATGACGACGGTAGTCCTTTAGCTATGCCACGTGTCACTTTTAAAAAAAATCATTGAACACTCTTGAACACGAATGAACCAAGTTCAAGGGTGTTCTTATGTGTTCACCACTGTTCAAACCCGTTCCTTTTTATATCACGCCTCCATCTTCAAACTTAGAAGTCCCATACTTAACTACTGATTCCCAGCTTCAATTAGCCAAAAAATCTGAAGATTGCGATCATGAGACACCTTTTTAGCGAGAACGCTATTCACCTACCACCGCTTCATAAAAACATGAATGAGCTTGAACACTCTTGAACACTCTTGAACTAAGTTCAAGGTTGTTCAAGGTTGTTCAAACCTGTTCAATCCTATTCAATCCTGTTCAAGAAACATGTTAGCAAATGATTTTCCCTTTTTTTACAAACACAGATGAACCACAGGGGGGACCCTTTCATTGAGAATTTTAACATGAGGACTTAAGCAGCTTTAAGATTCTTAAAAATAACATGGCGACTCTAAAAATCAAACATAAGGACAAAGATCAAGATTTGGACTAACACCGACTCTGACCAGGGACTGGCTTTTCTCAAAAGCTAGAGAACTCAAACACTCTAGTTTCGCAAAATGTTGCAAAGGGCTGAGAAAAAAATAGAAGAAAGGAAAGACACACAAACCAAAAGAAAACTAAAACTAATATATACAACAGGACACAGGGACCTAGACTAAAGCTTCAACAACTTGAGATCTTGCCCATTATAGGAAAATGACAAGATTGTTCCATCTTGGTACGCCAGCTTAAAATTATTGGTTCCTAAATATTCAGTGATGAAAAAGGGCCCTTTCCAAAGTGATTCAAATTTACTGTGGGCACCTTTCAGAGCCTTTCTTTTGTCCCATAGAAAAACCTCATCTCCTTTCAGAAAACTTCTAGGTCTCGCTTTCCTGTAAAAAATGCTTTTCACTCTAGCCTGATGTTCAATAATTTTATCCATCAAAGCTTCTCTTTCTTCTTCTATTTTATGCAAATACATAATCCTTTTCTCCAAGGAGTCTTTAAAAGTTTGATGTTCAATGGCCATTTTTAGTTTAGCTGCTTGAAGTTCCAAAGGAACAGAGACTTGTGCACCTATCCCATAGACCAATTCAAAGGGTGCCAAGCCAATTGCTCTCTTGGGGGTAATTCTATTAGCCCAAAGAGCTTCAAAAATTTTCTTATGCCAATTCTTTCCACTATCATCCACTAACTTTTTCATTATCATTATCAAATTTTTATTACTTGACTCAGCCTGTTCATTTCCTTGGGGGAAATAATCGGACGAATGAGTCAGAGAGATATTATGATCAAAACAGAAAAGGGAAAGCTCTTGTGAAGAGAAGTAAGTGGCATTATTTGCTATAACTTTTTGAGGTACCCCAAAACGTACCAAAATATTATCTTTTAAGAAATCACATACCACCTAAGAATTAGCCTTCTTGGTTGGAATGGCCTCGACCCACTTAGTGAAGTAGTCAGTTGTTGTTAGGATGTAAGCGTGACCTACACTTGACTGAGGATTGAGAGGACCAATGAAATCAATTCCCCATTGCTTGAATGGTTCACTTACCACAACTGGTCTCAAAGGCAAGGCAACTAATTGGGGTCTTCCAGAGAATAACTGGCATTTCTCGTAGTTCCTGATGAATGCGTAAGCGTCTTTGAACATCCTTGGCCAGTAGAAACAATTTCAAAGAATTTTGAATGCCGTTACAGTAGATGAAAAATGACCTCCACAGGCCTCTTCGTGAAAGGTTTTAAGAAACTGTAACTGCTGACTTTTATCCACACATCTTATAAATGTACCATCAAGGCCTCTCTTATACAATACACCTTGCCATATTACATACGTCGTAGCTTGCAGTCTCAGATTCTGTCTCTCTTTAGGTGATAGTCTTTGTAGACATTCTCCATAAGTCAAGAAATAAGCAATGTCATAGAACTAGGAATCTGTCAAACTGACCAACAATACTTGAGATGTTTCACATTCTGGATTTTCATGATGACTTACATTTTCTGCAATAATTTTACATAGCCCCCTAGCCCTGACAGGTTTGGTGGGTTTTATTATCAAATTATATTCCTGAATCTTCGTCACCCATGCTGCTCTCTTGTTCATGGCTATTTCTTGTTGCATGAGAAGCACTTTCATTGCTGAATCAAGAACAAACACTATGGAATGAGAATGAAGGATATAGAATCTAAACTGCTTAACTGATTTCACTACAACAAAGGCTTGCTTCTCAATGGGAGAATATTTTAGTTCATGTTTTTTTAATGGTGTACTCATGAAAGAAATGGGTTCCTCGTTCCCTAAAACATCCTTCTGAGTTAGACTTCCTGACAAAGTGTGATCAGAATCATAACAATAAATGATGAAATCTTTTTTGTAGTCAGGGTAAACTAGAGACGGGGCATTTTCTACAGCAGTTTTGATTTCTCCAAAAGCTTTTCTACCTTCTTCTGTCCATTTAAAGGGATGTTTTTCACTCATCATTCCCACTATGTGCCTTGTTAACTTAGAAAAATCTGGGATAAAAGCTCTCAAGAAGTTAATCTGGCCGAAGAAAGATTTGACTCCTGTTCTGGTTGAAGGTAGACTGATTTTCTGAATCACCTTTATTCTTTCAGGATTGATCCTAATCCCTTCTTTGGATACAATATGCCCCAACAACTTTCCCTTAGTCACACCAAAAACTAATTTTTTAGGATTAAGAGATATGCTATGGTCTCTACATCTCTGTAGGACTGATTTGAGATCTCGGACATGATGTTTCCTTCTTTTGGAGTACACAGTCAAATCATCAAGGTAAATTACTATAATTCTATTTTTTAAATCAGCAAAGGAAGAATCCATTGCCCTTTGGAAAGTTGCCCCTGCATTAATCAGGCCAAAGGGCATTCTATTATAAGAAAATGTTCCCCATGGCATGGTAAAAGCAGTTTTCTGTTTATCTTCATGAGATACACTCACCTGATTATATCCAGAAAACCCATCAAGCAGAGACATCATTTCTAATCCGGCAACCGCCTGTAATACATGTTCCATTTTGGGCAGGGCATAATTATCTTTTAGACTGGCCTGATTTAAATTTTAGAAATCCACACAGATCCTTATTTCATCATTCTTTTTTCTGACAGGGAAAATATTTGCAATCCAAGTTGAGTGATGAATAGGGTAGATGATTTTGGCTTTTAGCATTTTGTCAACTTCCTTTAGAATCACTTTAGAAACTTTAGGATTGTAACTATGAAGCTTTTGTCTAAAAGGTTTTGATTCAGATTTAAGAGGAATATGATGGCTAAATTTCCCTTTTTGAAAAACTTTAAGGTCACTATAATCCCAAGAAAAAACATCAGTGTAGGCTGTCAACAAGATCTGAAGGCTTTTCTTTTCTTGAACAGACAAAGTCTTACCTATAGATATCCACCTAGGTTCGGCTGCAGTGCCAATATTCACCTTGTCATATTCTTTTTGCACATCTGACTGAGAGTTTTTTCTTGAAATGAAACTATCATCTTTTCGAGAAAACAAGTTCTCTAAGGAAACCAAACCTTTGGGAATTTTGTTGCTCTTTAACTGGACAACTTCTTCTTCCGGTAAGAATTCAGGATTAGAACTTTCACTTTCTTCATTCATTCCTTCAAAGTATGTGGATGAGAAAATTTCTATACACGCCATGAAATCCTTAACCCGGGCATCATCTTCAAAACCTTGGAGATGTTCAATGTTATCTGGGACAACTGGTCTATATATCATCTCAACCCTATATGTCTCTATTTTAAAGTCTGGGTGGGGGAGTAGTAGAGACGCTGATACAGCTAGGGATTCAACCCTTGTATTGAGACTCCTGGGAATGGCTTCTATGGAAATAGCTTCAAAAGAATCAACTTCCTCCCACACTAAATTTTTGTAATGTTTTAGGCACTCATTTTTTACCGTAAATTGACCCTTCACTTGTTTAACAATAAGTTCAGCGTCACCTTTCACAACAAGTGCCTTGATTCCCAATATCTTTGCCTCTCGCAACCCTAATAATAGAGCCTCATATTCGGCGGTATTATTAGTATTTTTAAAATCCAATTTGAAAGAGAAAGGGATATATTGATCATCCGACCCTTTAAAAACTACACCAGCCCCTGAACCTGCAGTAGCACAACTACCATCAAACTCCATCAACCAAATTTGCTCCTTTTCATCAAAGTCTTCAAAAATAGGAGGGGCTTCATCTGAGAAAATCATGTAATTACCAAACTCACAGTCTTGGAATAGGATTTGTGCCTTAGGATCATCAGATGGAATTACAATGTATTTATTTTTAGCTTCAGGTTCTAGTTTGACCTTTTTCTTTCTAATAGGAATAACAACTTCTGACCAATCCATCTTTATTTCTCCACCCATGTCTCTGTAGAAAGTCCTACTCAAGAGCATACCATAGCTTGCAGGTATATCTGCTACTAAAATGGTTAACTTGAGTCTCTTATCAGGATAAGCGGCTAAAACAACTTGAGCATCTTTAACTTGACCTATTAAGGGCACCTATTTCCCATCCATAGAATAGCACCTCCCAAAAGTTTTAGTCATGGTTAAACCTAAAGCTTTGGAAACAGATGAAGGCATAATGTTATCAGAGGCACCTGAGTCTATAATGCAATTACTCAGTTTAAGGCCATCAAGGAGTAGAGAAATATAGAAGGGGTCGGGCTTCCTGGTTTCATCAAATTCACATTTCAATTATGAGGTAAGAGTGACAACAGTGTCACTCTGATTCATAACAAATGGTGAAACAACTGTAGGAACATCAACTAGGTCATCAATTTGATCAACATTGCACTGGTTAGATTGAGATGAATTCGGAAGGTAACCTTTGACGTACTTGACCTACTTATCTAGTTCTTTGGGATTTAATCTCAGATATTCTGCAGGAGAGATTTGGATAGCAAAAGACTTGCAAAATTCTACAATATCAAAAGAGAGCGTGCTAGAATATTTTTGCACAACCTTAACATCAGGAGTCCAAGGACTAGGAGAAGAAGAATTAATTACAGGATCTCAGGTCTTGTGGAAAGCACTAGATGAAGTTGGAGTGTTCTTTGAAGACTTTTGATTTCAAGTGAGCATGGCACAAGCGGGATCCCCAAGGGTGACTAGAATATCTCCTCTTTCTGAGTCAGATTCATATTCTAAAAAGTATGAGCCAGAGTTGCCAGGTCTTTCTTGAGGGAGCTCTTCTACAGTACATTATCCTAACACATCTTTGGTGGCTTCCATTTGTACATGTCTCTACATATCTAGGCAAGAATTACCATCATGAGCCGTTGTCAGGTGAAAAGAACACATGATAGCCTCTTTTGGTGAAGCTTCCAAGGACAATCTTGGCTGATTAGAAGGTAGCAAAGGGGTTTTGTTGTGCCATTGATTAGGCTAATTTCGACTGATATCTTGATAAGGGGAAGGAAATGAAGATCCTTGTTTTGGTAGCTGCCTTTTCAAGGCAATTACATCATTCACGAGTCTTTGAACAACTGGATATGTAGGAGCTGAAGTAGAAGGTTGAGAGTGAGAATTCTGTACATCTTTTCTCCATTTCGCAGCTGTAATAAGATCATATTCTAACTCAGTGGCCTATCCTTGGGAAATAGCTAAATCAGCTAGCCTGCTCCTTCTTAAGTGAAAACCTATGTTCGGGGGCATAAGTTTACAAAGAAACATTGTTGGTTTTCTGGGGTCGGTCTTTTGGCAGCAGGAATTCTATGGATAACTTTGTTATATCTAGCCACATAGTCTCTCATTGGCTCATGAATCTCTTTCTTCATTTGTGTTAATTGTGCTAGTAGGGAATGTTCATCATCAGCCCCTTTAAAACATCCTTCGAACACGGTCTTCATGGTTTTCCAATTTGTAATAGACCCAGCTAGCAAATGACCAAACCATTCTATAGCTCCTTCTGAGAGGGATTGAGAAAAGAGCCTGATTGCTACATCTTTATGTTGCACTACCAAAATGGCAGTAGCCACATTGAATGCATTCAAGTGCTCATCTACTGAGACTTTTCCATCTCCAAAAAATTTAGGCAAGACTTCTTTAGTACCCTTAGGGAGAGGATGATGAGCTCCTAAATTTAAAGGACCAACTGCTGCACCCCATGGCTGAGCCATAACCGCACTTGGAAAGATTGTTACTAATGGCGGTGCTTGAATACCAAACAAAGTTAA
>MU227963.1:853763-892346 GCA_018584345.1 Thuja plicata | reverse complement strand
ATATATAACAGAATAAACAATATGTCAACACAGGACACTTTGATTTGGTTTTCAAATAACACAGATTCAATAACCTTACTGTAATATATTTCAGAAATCAGTACACAGATAATTGCCTAAAATCTATTCTTTTCATAACATTCAATAATCCAAACTGTTACTATCAAAATCTATTATCTATCAGTCATAAGTTTTTCAAACCCTTTAAAAGTTTCAACAACTAAAATAAATAGTATAAGAGCACCGAGAGGTCTCCCAAAAAACACAACCTCTTGGGCAATTAGTTAAATAATTAAATCATCAGAAAGAGGATACACATCCTTTTAAGTTTGCATGTTAATCCAGTAAAACTAAATAACCAAATCTGACTCCTTATCAACAACACGATCCTCGCTCCCCGCTGGACTCTCTTCTTCATCGGTAACTAATTGAGCAGGTTTCCATTCTTTATATGCTTGAACTAGCTCTTTCACAAGCGACAGATGTGGGATCTTAGAATTTACTATCCAAGCCATAGAAGCATCTTTTCTCCATGTCAATTTCTTCACCTTTTCAATGACATTGGACAACTGGTCGACACACAGATATAGCATAGATTCAATCTTTGCTATCTGAGTTAAGTCAGAGGCTTTAGGATTAATCTTTTCCCTGATAGTCTTTATTGCCGAGTTGAAAGCATCTAGAGTGCCCTTTAATTCTTTCTCACCAAAGACTGATGGGTAGGTATAAGTGAAATTAATCACTTTCAACTCGTTCAGGGCATCTTTTTGAATCTACTTAGCTTCAGTTTCATATTCTTTATTTTCTGCAATAGTTCTCCTTATGAGAGCAATGTGCCAATTGATATTCTTTTTGAGGATGAAGAAAAGGGACTCTTCAGCACCTTTTAGGGACTTTTCCATGCAAAATTTATTAAAACCGTGCCTTTCTATCTGCATAAAATTTGTCATTGCTGACACCCATTTTTCCTCATCTGTATTCCAGACCTGGCATTGGGCTTGCAATTCTCCTATTACTGCCTCGGTGTCATGAAGAAATGAGTGTGAGTCTTTGATGTATTGCCTGCCATTATTGAGCACTTGGGACATCCACTCATCAACTGAAGAGACCAAAGTTTGACCCCTCTAAACTTGATTCAGCAACATTTTACTTTCTACAGAGTTGGGGTCAAATACCTGTGATGATTGAGACAGAGGGGTGGCATCAAAGTTGCAAAAAGTATTTATGAACTGGGAGAGTGAGACAATGGTTTGCTTCAATTCCTTCTTTTCCTTACTATCCTGCACTGATGTGATCATCATCTATTGGGCAGTTTCCTTGAAAAGGTGATTCTTTCCTGCTCTGTCCATAGTCCCTAACTCAATTTTAGTCACTTCAAAATCTTCAACTACAACATCTTTCTTTTCTTCCTTTGGTTTGTAGGTAGCTACCTCGGCTGTCCACTTCCTAGTTTTAGTATCAGCAAACATCCGTGCTATAATCTTTACTTTCTTAGCCTTGGGAGTGTTTTGAGCATACTTACTGACTATATCCTACACCGGAATAGATACAGGAATCAAACTCCGTTTCCTATTAACTGAAGAAGTTAACCATTTTGGCGTATCATTCGTTGCTACTGACTAGGGACTAGTTTTAGCAGGGGCTTCCATTAAATCTAGAGTTACATCGTCAAGATCAAAGAGATCTTTCCCAATTTTCTCGTCTTCTCCAATTTGGTAGCTTAAATCTCCAAATTTTTCATCCTCCAAATTGACTGTTTCTGTATGCTCCCGAGTCATCTTTTCTTTTTTCTGTGATCAAGATCTCGATCTGGTAATGTGTCGAAGGGAGGCCACAGGGGAAAGTTCTGCAATAGATTTCTTCCTGGGATCCTTCTTCTACTACTTATCAGAGGAACCTGCATTACCAGATGGTTTAGGAGAATTAGAAACAGAGGGGGAGGAAAATAAAAGTGAAGTTTCAACTCCAATTGTTTTAGGACTAGACTGTTCTCTTTTTATCTGTAGCCATTTTTTAGTTAATTTGAGTACATGCTGTGTTCTGCATTTAATGTCATCTTCCTCCTCTTTTGACCAATCAATATCTATCTCTTTAGTGTCTAGGAGTCTTTTGAAACTGGGTTCAACTAAGTTAGAACCATCATCTGTGACCCCCTCTATGCTAAACTGCAGTCTCATGGACAAAATTTGACATATGTAGAGTCTGCTATGGCCTCTCTTCATGACTTGGGACTCATTTGCACAGTCTTCCCATAAATCCTCTAGATGGGGAACTAGAAACATGTGAGATCTAAGGCCTAGATTCCCACTAGAAATTTTTTTATTATCAAAGCCTGTTCTCTCTGTGTAATACTTAAAATCAAAATGACCAAGGTCACTTCCAATACTTATTGCATCTTCAATAGTCAGGCATGAAAACTTACCTAACTGTAATGGGAAGATTTTCTCCCATCCTTCCCCAAGAAGAAAATGTTTAAGCACAATAGAAAGCTATCTACAGACTTCTGCAAGGATGAAACAATCAAAGGCATACCTAGGTAATTTTGTAGGGGCATCTTCAAAACCACCAATTCTAATATAAGAAAACCTAGGGAGCTGAATATAAAAACTCCCAAATCTTGTCACAAATTGCTGAGCTTCTGAACTCATTCTCCTAGCTGAATCCCCAGACATCTTGAAACAAAGCTTACCCATAAAGGTATCATGTACCCTTCTGTAGTTTTGAATCACATTGTCTTTGCGAAGAATAGGAAAATACTCAAAAACACACATTCCATCTATCCAAGGCTCATGAATCGTACCATCCCATATCCTACTACATGCTAGACAATACATCATATAAGAAGACATGAAAAAGATACATCCTATGAGTTTGGAATTATTCAGTTGTTCTCTCATAGATTCTGCAATTAATTCGGCCCAATCCAACTTGTGTCTTCCCTCTAAAACAATTTCTACATAGCAGAACAACCAATCTGAAAATAAGAACGCCTCAGATGACCCTCTGACTCTATGTAACATCACCATAATATCACTAATGTATGGATGCACATGACTTTTGTTAAGTTTTTTGGGTAAGCAGGAACCTCCCCTTTGGGCGTTTAATAACCAATGCTTGGCTATTGCGGTACGGTTTGCATCAGCATTTGGTTTGAACTTAACAAGGGATTGTGCAGTAGAAAAGGCAAAAAAATTTCGCTCTTGGATTTGGAAAGCTGAAGTGACAATTCCCCTATTCATAGCCATTAATACCTCACCATTTCATTTGAGGATTGATTCAGTTCACTGGTCATAGTGTCAGATACACTCATGGACAAGTTCAAGACATACCACTGCAGGAGGAAAGCAAGCGACTACACACAACCCACTACTTAAAATTTCAAGAGAAGGGACACTTTCTTCAATAGATGCAGTGAGACTATTAGCTATTCCTTCTACATCATATCCCTCTAAATCTGTGTCTGTTACAATAGGATTTTCACATACCAAACTAGACACACTCCCAAACAAATGGAATGCAGACTTCATTCTTGCAAGAATAGACTGAGAATTATTACAGAAACTCTCGTAAATATCACAAGCTCTTAAATTTAAACACTGTAGGAATGGCAGCCTGACTTACCTTAATTACTGTGGAAAATTCTGCAAATGGAGCTCCAAAAACCCTTACCTTCAATCTTCACGCGTATAGACAACGAAAGTATTTCAAAAAAATAATGAACACTAAGAAGAGTTTTAATAATTTATACCACGGATTTGGTAATTAATTTCCCATCATAAAGGCAATAAAAGCTCAGAGAATGAAGTGACTATTCACACACACAACCATTTATTTCCATTTGTGCAAACTTTTATGCCACACAAATTCCTCATTAATTTGACAGCTCAAACACGTTTAACCGCCGCCAACACCTTCCTTCACTAAAATCCTTTTCCGAGTGGGGACCACAACTGAAATGACGGCGATATTTCTTTAGCTATGCCACGTGTCACTTTTAAAAAAAATCATTGAACACTCTTGAACACAAATGAACCAAGTTCAAGGGTGTTCTTATGTGTTCATCACTGTTCAAACCCATTCCTTTTTATATCATGCCTCCATCTTCAAACTTAGAAGTCCCATACTTAACTACTGATTCCCGGCTTCAATTAACCAAAAAATCTAAAGATTGCAATCATGAGACAACTTTTTAGCAAGAACGCTATTCACCTGCCACCGCTTCATAAAAACATGAACGAGCTTGAACATTCTTGAACACTCTTGAACTAAGTTCAAGGTTGTTCAAGGCTATTCAAACCTGTTCAATCCTGTTCAAGAAACATGTTAGCAAATGATTTTCCCTTTTTTTACAAACACAAATGAACCATAGGGGGGACCCTTTCACTAAGAATTTGAACATGAGGACTTAAGCAGCTTTAAGATTCACAAAAATAACATGGTGACTCTAAAATTAAACATAAGGACAAAGATCAAGATTTGGACTAACACATATATTACCACAAATAGTAGCAACAAACCAAATCATCACTCTACAAATTCTAAGTATTAGTAATACTGGATCAACAACCTCAGTAGTAATAGCATCCCCTAACGACCATAGTGCAAAACCAATAAGCTCAACACAATAACTGATATGAATAGTAGTAACAAATAAAATAACACTAGATCAAGTAGTAGTCACTCTTAGCAACATCTATGTTCTTTTCAAATCTTCTTCATCAGTCATAACCTCAATCTTTCAAGTCTTCCACAGTCAGACATTAATGCCAAATTAGAGATGGATGACATTAATGGAAATACTAATAATAATACTAACACCTAGTGTTGAGACATCATCAGAACAACAACACTTCAACTGATTGTTGGTTGTCATTGCACCAAAAGATAGACCTGTTAATTGCCAACACAACCACTTGACTTATACAAGCACATGAGGTGATTAAGTCATGTCATGAACCACCGCTGCACTACACAACACAAGGAGACCAGGGGTACACACCTTGAAACAATCCCCCCAGCGCAAGTGCATGGCTCAAACCCGTGACCTCAGCTCTGATACCAATTGTTTGTTTTCGTTGCACCAGATCGACCTGGTAATGCTTGATACAACCACTTGACTTATACAAGCACGAGAGGAGGTTAAGACATGTTATGAACCACCACTACACTGCACAACACAAGGAGACCAAGGGCACACACCTTGAAACACTGATATATTACACCCTCAACATCATCATCACCAATTAAATGTACTAAGGAAATGAACAAGGAACTCAACAACAATATAAAAATATCTAGAACACAACTGGATGTTGTACCAATAGATGGACAAATTTTGAACCAAGTAATATGCACATATGACATATTCTAAACCAAATGAACTTCTATCTTTATTACTTTCTATCAATCATGCCATTTTGAGTAAGTCAAAATATATCCGAGCTAAGGGAAACAAGAAAACCATAGTACCAACAAGTCTGTCATCCATCCAACTTCAAACACAACTGAAGTACCTACAAGTTTGTAATCCTTCTAACTTCAAACACAACTGAAGTACCAACAAGTCTGTCATCCTTCCAACTTCATTCTCCCAATAAGTTTGACATCAATGACAAATTGTAGACACCTAAATTTGATTAGCAATTTTAATTAAATTTAGTCATCTTACTCACATTATTGATTAAATAGTTACGCGTTATTTATTTAGTTAATGTTAGCCTTCTAGCTAAATTAATTTAATTAATTAGAGCTATAGTTCATTTTATTAAATGGGAACCCATGACCATTTAATTAATTAACCCCCCTTCTATTAATTTAAATAAATACACTTATGTATTTAAACCACTTGTGATTAAATGATCCTATTTAATCCTATTTGAGCACATAGCTCCTATCAATACCACTTGCACATTATAATTCCTCACTTAATTAAGTAAACACCTTCATTTACTTAATTAAACCTTCACTCATTCTCTCTCCTACCATCACATCCTCCTAAAAATCCCACTTGCCCACTAATTAAGCCTAATATTCCCCTTAATCATTTCTACATTCCTAATCCAAAGGATTAGGCTCTAAAGTCAACTCCCCTCTTGTCAACCTTAAATGCACATATAAGAGCCCACATGGGCTTCTTACATGTTTGTCTCTTCCAAGGAATATTTTATTCCTTTTTCCCATTCTCCAACATTCGCAATCCCCAAAATGGTCACATTCTCAAAAATTTCTCTTTGGAATGTGAGAGAAGAAATACCTTTATGACAAATCTACTCCAACCCCCATTGTCTTCTCAACTCCTCACATGGTGACACTTTTCACCATGCTATGGATCCGAGAAAGCACAATCCATGTGCTCCCCCCACAACACATCTTGGCCCTTAATGAGCCTTGTTATATCTTAACCATCCATTCATCTCCCTCCAACTCTATAAATTGAACCCTCGTTTCCTCACAAATCATCCCTTCTTGAGAAAAGTTTTCATGTCCATTTTAGTTCTGAAATCCACCATCATATCCTTATAATTCCAAAATCATCATCCATCCATTGAAATTTGAGCACTATTGAGCACACATCTCTCCATCATTGGAAAAATCTACACATCAAGGAAGGCTCTTTGGGTTTGTGTGAGGTTTTACAATCTCTTCTATGGTTTTTGATTTTACTTTTTGTCTTATCATATATGTTGCTTACTTTTGTGTTTTAAGTGTTTCTATTAAGTTATTTGCATTCCCTTAAACACACTTTTATTTCATACACAACCAACATGCCATATTTGCAACATGTTCATCCTCAATCATTTGTAAAGTAGCATGTTCACAAGCCAATTCTCACGTATGATGATTACGCTCATGCCCAATTTGGTTTCAATGAGTATGTGGACTTATAATACAACCTAAGGTGACACATACACACCTTGTTCTATCAATTGAGCTGCCTTCAAATCTAAAGGAAATATAGGAACAAAATCAATGAGAGGGACAAGAGGTACTTGAGGTGTACACAATATATGTTTTGTCATGGGTTCCTTTCCTCTATTTTCCTTCAGTGTAGTATGAGGAACATAAGTACCCTTAAAGAAACAGAGATGTTCAGTGCACTTGAGGTTTTTCCACCAATAGACTATTTCCCTTCTCCAAATGAGATAGGTCTAGGTGTTGCAGGAGCTACATACGGGTGAAAGACATGAAGAGAAGACTTAGACACCATCGATGCCTTTCCTTTCTTTTTTGTAGGAACATATTCCAAGGAACATATGACATCATTGAAGGATACAAAATATTGGGGGTAGGGAGGGGCATCTACCAAGGGAGGATGCTTATCTCTATGTCCCAAAGAGGAAGACATAGAGATAGAGACATAGTTTAGAAATTGAGGGATGGGTGGGGATGCAATCATAGGGGATGATGGAGCAGGAGAAAAAGAGGACCCCAAGGAGCCAACTTTGAATTTAGAATATTTTTTTAAACAAGAAATCACTTCTAGGCTGCAAGGGTCCTAAAGAAATGGGCCAAAAATGATCAAGACAGAAGCCCACATGAAATATCAATGGATCTTATCATGTTTTCTTAATAGTGTGCACACCATTGTTAGGAGAAAATTTAAGACATTATTGGATAACTGAAGCAACCAAATTCATGCAAGCTAGCCATGAAATGCCCAATTTCACTTTGAATAGATCAAGGGTTCACTACAAATGTGTTGGCTATCAACTTGGAACCAACTTGGACCAAAAAAGTGATAGATCCCATAGGCTATAAAGAAAGACCACTATGGGTATGAATGGTCACATAAGATTTATCATATTTTTCTCTTGGAAAACCATTAATGAACAAGATTTAATGACATTAACCTTTGTAGCAGGCTCAATCAACATAATATTAATGATCCTTTGATTAAAATGAGTAGGGATATAAAGAGGAGTGTATTCTCCTATATACAAAAGATGGTTGGATGTGAATATTATATTTGGAGAATCGACATCACAGTCTTTCCATGTTAGCATACATGATTTTGAAGGAGTAGTTATGTTTCTGATTAAGTTTTTAGAATGTGATGTAAATAGATTTATGTATATATATATATTTGTTGGTTTGGTTTTTGCATATGATTTATTGGCCTATTGTTTCTTATCACTGATCCAGATAGTATCGTTATCAATGCAGTTTTGGACTAGATGTCTAAGATGGATACATCAATCAGTATCATGTCTAGGGACATGATCATATTTACAAAATATGTGCTCATCGAACCAGCTCAGATATGGTTTGTTCGAAGGGAGGAGTCTTATTTATTGAATAGTAATTAATTTACCCTTTAGAAGCCTCTATGTAATACTTTAGTAGCTCTCAGATAGTTTGGATGATATGTAAAAACCTCAGGGACTTGTGGCATAGTATTGAAATTAGTTTTGATTGAAATATTTGTTCCTTTTGTGCCCTCAAAAAGGAAACACTACGCCTTAACTATTAGAGTGAAATGATGATGTGGAGCTCCCATAGTCACATGTTTATGATAGTTGTGCAATGCAGTACACATATGCATGTAATAATTATATTTCATTTCTAATATATTTTCCCTAAGTGTTGGCTTCAAGTTTTTTATGAACACACATTGGACATTAGAATCTAGGATTGCATAGGGGATATGTGAGAAGAAAGGTTCATATAAGAAAATGAAATTAGTTACGTTCTCTCCATTTTCTTGCTTTTAGTGGATGAGGTCAATGAAAGTGACCTATGTACCAATTTTTACCTGACAATGTTGTAGTAATTGATTAACACATTTATCAAATGAGTTGATAGAATGGCTTGGGATGGAGTAAAATCAATTCAAAATGGTTTCCTTGAGTGACTAGAAGAGTTATGTTGACAACTCATCTTGGAATAGAAAATCATTGCACAATGCAATGAAAGAAAAGTCGTGTTTACTGGTCACCCTTTTTACTGTACTTCTCAAATCTCATTGCCTTAAACCCTTGTGGAAAATGTGTGTTTATAATATACAAAGCTAAAAGACTATGATGATTGTAGGGTTGTACTAGTAGTTGTGATGAAGCATAAGGCTAGCAAGTTGATTTTTCATTTGGCCCATGTTTTGAAGGAATGTGTTTAAGATAGGGTTAATTGTATAATAAAAAATATGTATTGTGGAAATCAGAATGCTAGAAGTTTGATTAGTGGTTGATTGAGTTGCAATGGATGTAGTAGAAAAATAAAGTTGAGATGAAAAAAATGGGTTAGATATTGATCAAGGGTTGACAGGTGCTAAAAGAACTGACAATCATAGTTGTAAAAAATATGCTTAAAAAAGCAATAGAAGGCACATTTGACATCATAGATGAAGTGATTTCCATATTAACAAAAGGTCTTGGAATATACATAGATAACTATGTGCCATTAATGTTAGAACATGAATCCCACAAGTTTCCTATAATAAAGGAATAATAAGGAACTCAAGACCCTTGTAATCTGAGTTGAGCATTTTTCTTAGACTCTCCACAACAAGGACATCCTAGGAGAAGGAATTAGTTGATAGAGAATATTGAAATTATTTAAGGTTCTCCTTGAGATTCCTAACATAGTTGAAGAGGACCCTAAGAGCAGCTTCATGATCTACAACAAAAGGAGAATCATGTGGTGTAGGAGAATTAAAATCAAATTGGGACAAAGAGTAGTTAAGGGGTCAGTTTGTATCAGAGTGCTCAATCATGAACGTTGACCCTTCTCAAAGAGGGATGTTTTTACATTTAGAGTGTGAAATGTTTAAGTTTCTAATACTCTTTCTTACCATCTCACTAGAAGAATTAAATTGGGTTATGAAACTCATAAAGTGGCACATAACTCGACCTCTCTACCTTCTTAATGAAAAGAGAAGGTAGAATTTGATTTTACTATTTAAATAAGGTTTTCAAATATGTGAATTTGGCTAAATATTTCTAAGATTATCACGATCACCAAAATGTACTGAAGAAAATTGAAGTCTATTAAAGAATATGTCTCCTTTGAGATTTGAACTTCCTATTACATAGATAAACCAAATATTACTCAAAAATATGATTTATCTAATTATAACTAGAAATATGAAATTATTACAATGCTTTCTTAACTTGAATTCTCAATTACAAAGAAACATATGAGACAACTATTTCTAGGTATGAAAATGTAATCTAATGACAATAGAAATAGAAGTATAGATGTTGGAGGACGTTCTGTGACTTGCACTAGTCCTCTATCCCAGATGAACTAGCATCTCATGAGGACTACAATGTGTCACATTTTTTTTTGTGTACGAACAAACAACAAAGATCCACATAATCTCACAAGAATACGTTCTTGCATATATTTCGAGGAACCCATAGTGCAAGACACAAAAAATAAAAGAATAGACATTGTTAACTATCTTGGCTAAATAATTTTTAAGTGACTCTATATCCACCACCTACAAAATGGTAACTTTAGAAATAGTGTGTAATAAAAAGTATTTCCATTGGAAAGGGGATTCAACCTTCTTATTTCTGCTATAATCAACTAAATACTTATTTAAAATTGCAATCTAAACTAAGATTGGGATGTTACATATATCAATTCCTCTTTCTTTGGGAAGGATTTACTCTTGTTTACAAAAACCTTCATACAAACTTACAATATCAACAATTTCACTATAAAGCATCAATTGGAGCAATACTACAAATATGTGTAAAATGAAAGAGGAATCTTATACATACTAGCAAACTAACTTATTTAGAAATCAACACAAGCGCAAAGAATCGTGCACCTTTCCACAGCTAATTGATAATAAAGATGTAATATATGATAACACAAAGATTCCCAGTATAATGCAACCTAAGAAAAATAAAGGTAAAAATAATCGTAGAAAAAAGACTTTGGGTCTCCCTTAACACAAACACTAACTATTATTTGTTCAAACTTGAAGTTTGCAGCCCAAAGTCTGTCAAAATTGAGATTTAAAGCTCTCTTAAATAACAACAGTACTCTCAAAGACACCTCAAATTAACTTAAGATAATACCACCACTATGAAATAAGAACACAATTATTGCATAAGATGAAGCTTCAACACAAAGATTGAAAACCTATTCGCTCCTTTATTAATTTGAAATGATATTTGTAGTGTAAAAATCAAAGTTTATATCACTACAATTTTGACAGAGTTTCCTTGCTTCCATCCAAGATAAACCATTTACAAAGAGATCCCTCATATATATAGGTGAGGGGCTATGAGAAAAAGGTGAGAGAGTTCTAACTAACTTTTTACTTATTCAACGTTACACTCCTTAACTATTTTGAATTATAATGTGATTACATGTAATTGCATTTTTCAACATTACATATAATATGTTGAAGCAAATATTCATACTACATATCCTAAAAAACATAAAAATGTTATTTCATCAGACAACTCTGCAACCGAGGATGTGCCTAAGGTTTGCCTCCAACTTATCACTACAACTAAATAATTCTAACTAATTTGATTAAGCTCGAGAAAAGGGAGGTAAGTGTAGTAAGTAACCACCTTGCCACTATTTTTCACTTTGCATTTCACCTTCCTTTTCTCTATGCTTTGTTGTGTGGTCTTTGTATTTTTGGAGGTGATTTGGTTTGTGGAGGGCTATGCAATTTATCTCTGTGATGGAGGTTTCTCAAAAAATGGTTGACCCTAGCCCAAGGAAAATTGATGAAGTTGTCCCTAACCCTAGACAACCCAAACCTTTTGTTGAGGTGCTTGCAAATTTCAAAACGATGGTTTCTCCCTGTGCAAGGTTTGTGATTAGTCAATATGGACAAGGGAAAGGGTAAAAAGGTGGAGGAGGACAAGGTAAGAACCCTATCTGCACCATTATAACTATGTGTATTGAACCTAATCTAGAAATGTCTTTGGTCATCTTTGTTACAAATGGTAGGCTAAGAGAACTTTCTATCTTGTTCTGTGCTACTGATCTTTTGAAATTCCTTCTTGTAGATTTTTTATGAATGGATTAATAGTGTTTGGAATAGAAAAATGGGCATTTGCATTAATTTATGTAGAATGATTCAGAAAGGTTTTTTTTTTTTCTTCTTCAATGATCATGATGCTCAAACTAGGGTTCTAGATAAACAAGTTTGTACTATTGGTAGTTGCACCTTTAGAGCCTTTAGGTGACCCCTGAATCCATTTTTGATGGGGTACTCACCCTCTCTTGTCCTAGATGGCTTGTGGTTAATAATGTCCCTTTTTTTCTATGTGTATTTCTCTCATAGATGATTGATCCTTTTGGAAGTTTCATTAGGATTCACAATACCAAGAAAACCCTACCCCACATAGATGCTAGGTTTTTGGTTTCTTTGAGCCCTAGAGTTGATCTGTCTAATTTTTTGAGTATCTAGTTGAAGGATGGTATCCACTATTATCATCTTGAGGTTTTGGGTGGAATCAATGTTTGTTTTCTTTGTAGAAAAGGGAGCCATATTAGGAGGAAGTGCCCAAAGATCAAATAAAGAAAAAAATCCTCCTACAAGTAATAATGTACATAATATGCACAACAATGCATCTACAAAGACAAAAACCACAATTTTTTTCTAATAAGTTGGATCAAGGGGTCAAGGATAACAACTGCCTTGAAGTTGTTGTCTCCATTAATAGATATCTTCAAAAGAATGGGGGAAATTTGAGCTACATGAAAACAAAAGTGGACAATGTTATTCCTTTCACTCTCATTGAAATTGGTCTGAAGCCATCAAACATTGAGTCTTCTACATTGAATGGAAGTGAATTGGATGGTCTTGGTTATGTGCCTCAAGCTGCTTCATCTTCCAAGTTGACAAATGATCTTATTGGAAATTTTTTTGTTTGAGGTGTTGACATTCATGTTTTTTCATTGATGTCAACATATGTTTTTGTTGGATGTTGTAGAAGTTTCAAAAAGACTGGTTATCACAGGTATAGGAAAGATTGATAGTTGTGTACAGATAGTGTACAATGTTTCAGTAAATGCGAGCATGGAGTTGTGTATATGGAAGTATGTACACCTTATATCTAAGGTCACTAGATTTTTTATTGTTTTTTGCATGAGTTATAGCTATTTTGGTAAAGATTGGTTACAGTGTAGTGACAAAGGATTATGACAGAGATGGTCTCTAAGTTTTTGGGATAACTTGGATATGAGGATGAGTTATGATATGTGAGCTTAAGGCATGATAGAAGATACATAAGATACAATTCTTTGTGATTCTTGAATCATTGGATTCTTGATGATGTTAGCTGTGACATGTAGACTAATGAAGACCTATTTGGGTTTACCATAGAGATGTAACATGCTTAATGATTGACGAGCATGAATTATGGATCTTGGTGCATAACTAATGATTTGTATTTGTTAATTACTTGTGTAAGGTACTGTGTGTATCTTAGCAAGGGTCTATGTAATTGTTTGTGCATTGGGGAAGTCTTAACATGCTGACCTAATTGCTTATTGTAACTTGTATAAAGGAAAGTATCATCTTGATGTGTATTGTATGGATTGGATGTATTTGGATGCTGTGAGCATGTGGATGCGAGTTCTGCTAGATGTAGAGTAGTGATTATGTTTGTATTACTCTTCATTGGAATTGTATAGGAAAAACAAGTTTCTATCAGTTAGTTGATTGTTATAAGTATAATTTTGTACCTCTCTTTGGACAGTGGGTCCAGAAGATGGGTTTAACCTTCAGAAGGTGGATTTAACCTTCACTTTGGGCAGTGAGCTCATCATTTCATTCAACTCCTAATAGGGTTGAGAGGAATCCTAAAGGGTCTGTCCTTTAACACAGATTTTGTACTGGATGTAATCATCAGCTCCTAACAGGGCTACATCTCCTAACAGGGATACAATATTTCTAGTGAATTATTTGTGGATGTTAATTCCCACCAGGGTTTTTCCCTTAATAGGGTTTACCTTGACAACAAATCATGGTGTTATGAGTTATCTTTTTTGTGAGCATATTCTTATTATTATGCTATTGTATGGTTAAGTTTCAAATGGTTGAGATTAGTTAAAAGTGACACAACATTGATTCACCCCCCTCTTAGTGTTTCTTGATCCTAACAATTGGTATCAGAGCTTGAGGCCCTTGGAGATAAAGCCTAACAACTTGAGGGAGATCCTAATGGATTCAAGCAATTTGGAAGAAAATTTTAAAGCAACACTTGATGACCTAGATAAGGCTAATGATGATAATGTGGAATTAAAATTCAAACTAAGAAGATTTTAAGATTACAACAAGAGGCTTAAGGAGAAGCTTGAACTTTCAATGAACAAAAAGTAGGAACTTGTTGAGAAGATAAAGGAACCTGAGAATGATTCATATGATCTAATTGAAAAAATTGAACATGAAAAGGAAGCACTGAAGCATGAATGTGAAGTCACTACTTTGCAATTGGCTAAGGAGATTAAGAAAGAGAAAGATGAGAAGAGAATACTTGAAGAGACCGTGAAGATTGCAAATGTTCATATGGGAAAAATGCAGCTAGAAACCAATGATGTCAAAACCAGGTATCAAGAATTGGAGAAGAACAATATCATCATTAAGGGAGAACCTTTTGAGGAAAATAATCACATAGAGAAACTTCATGCAAGCAAAAAAAATATTGATGAAAAACTTGAACAACAAAATCCTAAAGGTGATAAGACTGGAGTTGGTTTTGATGAAGTTGAATGTTCTAAATCTCAAGAAAGATAATCAGAAGGAAAAATAGACGAGGAACCTAATTTGAAAACTAAAACTAGACCTTTCAGAGGAAGATTCTTTGGATGCAAAAAAATTGGTCACATGAAGATGGATTATAGAGGTGATAATCCTTATAATTCCTTTACTGGTTACTGTTTCAATTGCTATAAATATGGGCACAAGTAAGCATAATATAGAAAACCTGATCAATCATCGAAGAAGTTGTTGGTTCCCAAATCAAAGGTTTAGAAAACACTAAAAGGATGCCAAGATTTATCTTTGAACTCTCCAATTGAATTGGCAAACTGAGATAATTAAATCAATATGTGGTTATAATCCTTTTCTCTTTAGGCTCTGCAGAACCTGAGCAGGTAAACCCCTTCTCTAATTTTTTCCTAAATTTTAGTTTTTTTAATAGTAGATTCCAATTCAAATTCCTTTGACAATATCTAATTCCAAAGTGGCACTACTTAGAATATGAAAGAAAGAACTCCTTACTACCTATTGAAGTAACCTTATTTGGTTGCTCCTCCAATGTACCTCTACTAAACAAAAATAAAGTAAAAAGACTTATCATTTTTGGACATTACTTACTCCTTTGAATAGGCGCAAACCAGTCCCTTATCCAATTTGGGCACATAATAATTTTTCATGAAACCTTCACCTACTTCTCTAATAGACAAAACTCCAAAGGCTAAGTAGTATCATCAATCACCCAATCCTATTAATCTGAATAAATTGAACTCATGATATTAATAAATCTGATTGTATTTAATCCTCATAGGGAACCAACCAGATAAGAAGCAACATGATAATACTTCACAATTGCTTTCTATTTCTTAAATCAATATAATAGAATTACAATCCAATCACACAAGTTTTAAAGGTGATAATCAATACTTAAACTGATTATAATAGAGAGACTGAATTTAGAAAATAGACGGTATCCTAATTGGACAATAAAACAAGGTGTATTTTATTGATATGAAAAAAATAAGTATAATCCAGAGAGTTTGCTTGTAGTAGAAGCTAAATTTATATCCCAGACAGTTGTGGTTTCCCTTCCAAAATTAGGGGAAGAAAGAAGCTTTGAACCGTTTACATTTTGTGATGCTTCACCTAACAAAACCCTTATCAACTGAAAGAAAATAAAAAATTACAAACATGAACAAACAAAATGAACAAAAGACAAAATGAAGGCTGCACGTAGAATAGTCTTATCAATATATTTTCCCATCTTATGAATTTGTTGTAGATCCCAAATATTCTTTAACCCATTCTGAAATTTGTACCAGTGAAGGTCATTAGAAATGTAAGATGTCTGGTAGGCTAAGGAGATGATCCCTCCATATTTTTCTGGAAATAGCTCGAGCCTCATTAATGAACTTTGAAAACCTGTCATCAAGGATGACAAATCTATTGAGGAAAATATTTAACTTGTCTATAGAGAAATTTCTGTCTTCTTTCAAATGCTCAATGATTCTGGGAACCATGCTCTAATTTTTAATCTTTCATTCGTCTAAGATTTTGACACATCTTTCCTTATCTACAAATTCAAGAATTGTCCAGTGCTTGATAGTGTTGAAAGATGACAATTTTTTCTTGATCCTGCCATCCTCATGTGTAATGTAGTCTATATCCTCAAACAAAGAATCTACAATTTCCTTGGTTTCCTTGATGCTAGCACGAGCATAAAGATCTTGATGTATCACATCACAAATGCGGGTTGTTTCAAAATAATATGGTCTCCATCTTCTAGCCAGATATTGTAGCAATGGTTTATTTTTATGAAGCTATCAGACATTTCATCCAATGAGCAATAACCCTCATAAACATCATAACACTTGCCAATAATGAGCTTCACTCAAAAATAAAGATTTTGTTCCAGGGTAGTAAAAAAGTGCATTAGGATCTCCTACTTAACTCTGTTAGATATTATCTCATCCATGTTACCTTAAGACTTATCCTATCAGTCATTGGAGGATACACCTGAGGCACCACCATGAACTACAAGGGCTTGACACTATTTAACATATTTTAACTTCTAAAATTTGCCCTCTTGTTCTAATACTTTGAGGTACAATTCATTTATCACCTTATTTAGTTCCACATGCCTATCAATAGATTGTTTTAATTAATTCCACAAATGTTTAATTTGATCCTTATTAAACATTTCCCTATGTAATAGCTCACTTGTAGAGATAAGTGGATTTGAGCATGCCATAGTTTGTACAAAAATAGACCCATCACTATGTTTATAAAAATCAATAAATTTTGGCTTATAGGCTTCTTTAAAGCTTTCCCATATAGCCAATGTTTTTGTTTTAGGGTTATACCCTGATCCAATGATCTTATCAACAGTGTCTAACTCCATCACAAAATTTGGATCACCCTAGCTATTAACTTGATCCAACAAAAAAAATTCCTTTAAAATGAGGCTAGGGGCTAACAACATGTCACTCTTCCTCAACATTTCTCTAGCTTCTTCCATCATGTAATCCACATTGTCTAAGTTTAACTCTCTTAGGAGTTGAATCACCACTTCCTCCCGCTTATATTCTTCTATCCCCATCAATTGAGTTTGCTTCTATTCTTCAAAATATTTCATCTTCATTTGATTCTAGAAATATTTAAACTCTTGGGAGTTGATGAAGTCATCCTTTTATAAATACATGGTAGAAATTGCTTCTTGTTTATCCCCAACAATTCCATGGTTCTCATCCCCACACAACTGCTCCTTATAGCCATGCAATTCCTTCTGGTAGACTGAAGGTGGAGAAGATGGACCTACCTCTTCAGCTTGCTTCATGTCCCTCAAGGTAGCATTTATCTCATGAGTATCACCCCTTCCTTCCTTCTGATAACTCACACCAAAAAGGAGAAGGTACCTTGTCAACTTTGGACTTCTTTGGCATAGGGGAATTAGAGTTCGTATCTGTAATGATCAATTTTCTAGACCTTTTGGGAGGAGGTTTAACCTTTATATCCAATGTATTGAATCTTTCACTATAGTTTATCAAAATCATGCATACATAACTCCATTATGAAAACCTAAATACCTTCTTCACGTATAATTTAGGTAATCCCTTCAGAGCCTTTTCCTTCTCCAATTCCACTAGGATCTTCACCTTATACCATCTTTGTTGAACCTCAAACATATCCTAACATTTCCTCGCAATATCCTCCAAAAAATTAAGAGCATGCCTGTAATCCTTTATTCTAGACCTGATGTGGTTTTCAGGATCATAGTCCCTCGCTTTTACATTGTCCATACGATAGGATTGCAAAATTTCTTGCAACTGCTCCAAAGTCCTAGAACCTATGGAGAGCCTTGCAAATATGGTCACATTTGGCAAGAAAGTTCCCTTTTTCCTTGGGGCATTAACTTCCTTTTCAAACCATAGAAGCTGTGACATAAATTCCATGGAAGCCAACCTCTCTGGAAAAAAAAAGTGGAAGCTTGTGAGGGGCTTGTCTTCACCCATACACTCTAAAAACAATATAACCAACTGTGCAGATCCAATCTCCAAAATTATGCATGAAAACCTCCTCAGGTTTAGTATCTTTAGGCCTTAGAATCTCCCTGATCTTAGGAGGAATTATTAACAAACTTCCTCCTACCGCTCTGATAACCCACGCCACAAACCTATCATGGAAACTCTGATAATCAACATATTTACTTTGTTTGTCCCACACTCTACACCACAACCACTAACCATCCACACTATTTAGGTTCAATGAATGAATGAAAATGATCTTGTTCTAGAACAAGAGGAGATGATAGAGTAGAGAACAATGCTTGCATTTCTTGTTCGACTTCGACTCAACTAGCTCTTTATGAAGAATCCTTTCCAGCTCAGAAGCAATGTCAAATTCCTGTGAAAGATGTAAATACTGTGTCCTTATGGCCATGTACATGAGGTCAATTGGCATCCTTGACTTATGATATTCTCCCAATATTTTCCCCTAGCCCCAGTAGGTCCTCTGGAAGAAATACATGAAATCACTGATTGATAAGGGGGCTTTACCACACAACTGATTCAATTTATTGTCAGGACCTCTACATATGAAGAAAGCTACTTCTCTTGAGCCAATGCTCTTGACTATCCTCTCATAATCTATAGGAAACTTCTCTCTATCTATCTTGGCAATTGCATGCAGGTCCAACCCAAAAAATTCCTGTATCATGCTTTTAGAAATGACCAAGAGTGAGCTCCTGTCTATTTTCCTCACCATCCTAGTTTCTGGTTTGTAATGTGTCGCTAGGGAGACAATCAATTCAACATCAATAAAAAAATTTGGCAAATTACCCTAGCCATACCCAATTTCCAAGGGTTACAAAGAGGAACTCTATCATTTATTTTCCTATAAAAGACCAGAAAAGTGACCTGCCATGGGATGGGATAACAGAGTCTCCACATCTTGCACACACATCTGAGATAAATCGTTGGTGCCAATATCTTGTGATAAGGGTAATGTTTTTAATAATATATACTGAGGTGGGTGAATCACAGTATCAACCACAACCACTTTCTTCTTCTTCATAGGAACTTTGAAAATAAAAATAAAAGAAAACTTTGAAAAAATCCAACCACTGCGTTAGGTGCCTCTTCCAACTTGCCAAGATTTCAAACCCCATTTAGCTCATTAATTCTGTTATATTTCCTTACGCTGATCTCTGTCAAGAACAAATGCAGACTTCTTCAGCTAAACACCTTAAACCACTCACATGAATAGAGTCACTTTACTTAATGAGACACCACCTCACCAGTCATAAGTACTATACATTTCTCGAGGAAACATAATACTTTTCTTTTTCGCAGAAATTCCAAACCATCTTTTGCCAAATGGCATGGGTGCTATTTTGCAACCCCTTTAATATGTTCCTTTGCAAAATAGTGATGAGCACTATTTCAAAACCTCTTGATGTATCCTTTTGCGAAATAATGATGAAGTTCATTTTACCGTATCCTTCAAGTACTTAACTATGCCACCCACGAGACTTTGTATTAAAATAAAAACACTTTAATATTCTAAGATTATACCTTTAAAATCAGTCACAATAGAAGAAAGATTAAATCAATGAGGAAAGAGAAGCTAATATCATATTTTATAAGTGAAACAACTTTGGGCACATTTCAAGAAATTACAGATTGTAGGTTAACCAAAACAAACCACCACCTACATGTTATAAATGCAATAATCAAGGACACATAGAGAAGTTTTGCAAATATAATGGACCTGCGAGCAACAAGAAACCACCTACAGTGATAAAGAGGAACATTGGTGATGTTGGTAAGAGTATGGATGAGTATATAGATGAGTTTAATAAAAATTTTACAAAGGAAGGAAACAAGGAAAGTAATAAAGTATGGAAATAAAATAATCAAAGTGAGTCTAAGGGTCATGGAGAGTTAGTAGGTGCTACTAGATCTTCGCCTGATGTTAGCACTACCATATTATCCTAAATGGACAAGCATGGCCTTAGGGGGAGCTTTGGAGAAATGTAACAGTCTATTATCCAACCCTTGATTTACAGATTTAGATGACGCAAGGTTAGATATAGGTAAAATGATATGTGTGGAAGCTACATACTTGGTCACAAGGTCTGAAAGGTAACACAGTTTGATTGCCTGGAACTTCATGGTTGACTGGGAATGAAACACATTTTTGAAATGTATTAGGAAATGTGTTAGAAGTACACTACAAGCTTTAAGTATGATTACTTAGTCTTTTTTTAGCCCCATTCGAGTGCTTGTAAAGAACATAGAGAAAACCACTCTTGTGGCCTTGGATGTCGCTAAGAAGGTCTCCGACCAGATTGAGGAGCAGAACATGATAATTGATAAGGTTGAAGAAGTAGTAAAGGATAGTACCGAGGGAAAAGAGACTGAAGTGAAGGAGGTTAAGATTGGATTAACTAAGAATTAAGAGAAGAATAGGACAAAGAGATTAGAATAGAAGTATGAGAGGAAGGCTAACATATTAGAGAGGGTAGTTGATAGAGTGAATAAACTCCTACCCTTGCCTTTCATTTTTCAAGGAAGTGATACTGCAAACAACTTGAACAAAGTCTTAGATGACTTTGATACCCATTTCACAACCTTGGAGAAGGTCGCAACATGCAAAGTAGAGAAAGAATATATATATAGAAGAAAATGATAGAGGTGTGAAAGTCAATCACTTGGGATGCAAAAGTTTTGTAGATTACTATACAAGAGATCAAAATCCTGTATCGGTTAAGGAAAGAAGGTATATTAGATGGATGTGAAGTCTACATTTATTAATGGTTATCTAGAGGAAGAGGTCTACATTGAGCAGTCTGATGTTTTTCCTTTGACAGATAATGGGGACATGGTTTGTAGGTTGAGAAAGGAATTGCATGGACTGAAACAAGCACCTAGAGCATGGCATGCTTGACTAGACATGTATTTATTGCATCTTGGCTTCAGAAAAGATAGTGCAGATAGTAATCTATATTTGAGAACTTGTGAAGATGGAATCTTAATTGTTGAAGTCTTTTTGGATGATATAATCTTTGGAGGCAATGATGAAATGAGTAACAAATTATATGAAGAAATGAAAAGTGAATTTGAAATGTCTATGATTGGTGAAATGAATTTCTTCCTTGGTTTACAAATTATTCAAAGTAAACATGGTATTTTTGTTTCTCAAACCAAGTATATTAAGGAGTTTCTCAAGAAGTTTGGGATAGAAGATTGTCTATTGGAACACCCATGATTACTAGATGCAAGCTTACTACTACTAATGAATCTCAAAGTGTTTTTCAGATAAAATACAAGTCCATGATTGGAGGTTTGCAGTATTTAACTCATACTAGACTAGACATAGCTAGTGCAGTTGGAATTGTTGCGAGGTTCCAAGATGATCCCAAGGAGACTCACCTTGCTGTAGTTAAAAGGATATTCAGATATTTGAAAGGGACATTGGAATATGGTTTATGGTATGAAAAGTATGATGATTTTACATTACATGATTATATTGATGCTGATTGGGCAGGAAGTGTTGATGACAAAAAAAAATCCAGTGGAGGAGCATTTTTCGTTGGAAATGGGTTGGTTTCATGGTTAAGTAAGAAGTGGGACTGTATAGCTCAATCTATTGCTGAATCAAAATATGTAGCTGCTACTATAAATTTCACATAGATTGTTTGGATGAAACAGATGCTAAAGGGCATTGGGATAACCTTTGAAGAGACAATGGTTATACATTGTGATAATACAAGCACAATGAACATGTCAAAGAATCATGTTATGCATTCAAAGACTTAACATATTTCAATCAAGTATCACTTTTTGAGAGACAAGGTTGCATAAAAGGAAGTCAGATTGGAATACATTAGTACAAAGGAGAAATAACATATATATTCACTAAACCTTTGTCAAAAGATGCCTTTGAGTATCTCAAAGGTATGTTTGGGGTGAGAACCCCTCCTTGTGAGAACTAAATGATGTAGGAATGCATCAGTCCAAAAGTTATTAGAGCTATATTATTCTCTGCACTTGATGCTTGGATCTACTCCTCAGGGGGAGTGATCGCAGGAACACAACACAACATATTTGGGTGATCAAGCACCTGGTTTGTTGTAGGTATGAATATTTTAAAAAGATACACCTTGCAGAGGTGGGATGTGAAGAAAAGGAAAATAATTATGGAACCCTTTTCCATTGATGTCAAAGGGGGAGAGATATAAGTGAAAAATCCCTACTGCCTTAGGGGGAGCTGTGAAGAGGATATTGAGAAAGTTGTATTAATAAAGTTACTTTTGGGTTGATGAATTTTCACATATGCTTCCATCAATTCCAAAGGGGGAGATTTTTTTCAATGTTGTTGTTTGAGGTGTTGACATTCATGTTTTTTCATTGATGTCAACATATGTTTCAGTTGGATGCTTTAGAAGTTTAGAAAGACTGGTTATCACAGGTACATACAAGATTAATAGTTGTGTACATACATTGTATGGTGTTTCAGTATATGCAAGCATGGAGTTGTGTATAGGGAAGTATGTACACCTTATATCTAAGGTCGCTGGATTTGATATTATTGTTTGCATGAGTTATAGCTATTTTGGTAAAAACTGGTTATAATGAAGTGACAAAGATGGTCTCTAAGTTTTTGGGATAACTTGAATGTGAGCATGAGTTATGATATGAAAGATTAAGGCATGATATAAGATATGTGAGAGAATATTCTTTATGATTCTTGGGTCATTGGAATCTTGATGATGTCAGATGTGACGTATAGACTGACAAAGACCTATTTAGGGCTAACCACAAAGATATAACATGCTTAATGATTGGCGAGCATGAATTATGGATCTTGGTGCATAACTGATGATTTGTATTTGTTAATTACTTGTGTAAGGTACCATGTGTATATTATCAAGGGTCTATGTAACTTTTTGTGCATAGGGGAAGTCTTAACAGGCTGACCTAATTGCTTATTATTATAACTTGTATAAAGGAAAGTAGAGTCTTGATGTGTATTGTATGGATTGGATGTATTTGGATGCTACGAGCATGTGGATGCAAGTTCTACTGGATGTAGAGCAGTGATTATGTTTGTAATACACTTCATTGGAACTGTATAGGAAAAACAAGTTGCTATCAGTAAATTCACTATTATAAGTATACTTTTATACTTCTCTTTCAACAATGGGTCCAAAAGGTGGGTTTAACCTTAAGAAGGTGGATTTAACATTCAATTTGGGAAGTGTGCTAAGGTAGTGAGCTCATCATTTCATTCAACTCCTAATAGGGTTGAGAAGACTCCTAACAAGGTCTATCCTTTAATAGGGACTTTGTACTAGATGTAATAATCATCTCCTAACAGGGCTAAATCTCCTAATAGGGATATGATATTTCTAGTGCATTATTTGTGGGTGTTAATTCCCACCAGGGTTTTTTCCATTAATAGGATTTTCCTTGAAAAAAAATCACGGTGTTATGAGTTATCTTATTTGTGTGTATATTCTTATTATTTATGTTATTGGATGGTTAAGTTTCAAATGGTTGAGATTAGTTAAAAGTGTTGCAACACAGATTCAACCCCTCTCTTAGTGTTTCTTGATCCTAACAGATCCCCATAGAAATATTGCACTAAATACCTAATGGTCAGTGCTAGGAAAGATCATAGATAATATAGCCAAGAGAAAGGGCTTGAACTGTAATGATATTGGTCCTTCAATAAAATCCTATGATGTTGGTTTCAAAAGAATTGGTAGGTTGAATAAGGAAATTATTTTCAAATATGATCCTAACTCTATAGTTAATCATACTACCTATAAAGTGAGGACCCTAGTCTCAAAGATTGAGAGTGGAAATGATTTCAATTCTCTAGTCATGGATGAGGACCTTGATGACTCTCAATCCAACCATATTTCCCTTATAATCATATCTAACACACCCTCAAAATATGATCTACATGTGTTAGATGACTTTGTTAAGGGATTTGATATAGATCGACTAACTATCAATCAAATCCCCACCCATGATTAGACTATTGATAACAATTTCACTATGAGTTCCCTGAAACCTAAGGGATCTTTTGAGATATAGATTGATCATGATGAGAATGTTAGAGTTGGATTTTTTTTTCCCTATGGGAGTTATGGAGATGTATGTTTCTATCCCTTATGAGGAGATGGGATTGAGGGATCTCTCTCCCCCTAGTACTCCTAATGGTGATGGTAATCTTAGAATAAATACACTTGAGGAATATGTCCCTTATAACGATGTTAATGGGGAAGGGATATCCAACATGGAGAAAGTACCTACTCATGGAATTTTTTTGGATAAGATGATCCCATATGGAAGGGAGAAATTAGGAAAACCCATAGAAATAAAAATAAATAAGAATAGCATGATAATTTGGTAACCAACGTCTAAAATATTTTAATACAACAAGAAGCTATCTTAATGCTTCTATAACTTCAAGAATTATAGTGAGAAAAAGAAATATAATATTGTTCATGATGTTTAAGATCATTTATAGGAATGTATGAGGGTTAGAAACCCCTAACATAAAATAAATTGTTTGGAGATTTATGAACTTTGGTTTTAATTTTTTTTTTTTGTATTTCTACACGAGACCAAGGCTACAATATTTATGCTTAAACCAATTTAAAACTCATCTATAAATATTCTACCCACTTTACTACCATTCATGATAAATGAAGAGGAAATGTTGTCATTCTAATGACAAGGGAATGAGATAAAGCAATAACAAAATACGAGGCATCCCCCTGTAATAGAGCTATTTAGTGTATTATCTCTATTGGAAACCAATCAGTTTGAATATGCTTGATTTATTCCCCTAATAATCACAGAGAGATATGTAAACTATGGAGTTGGCTATGTAATCTCCCTTATTTTCCATGGATTGGGGAGGTGACTTTAATATGACTGAGGCACCAAGAGACAAATATGGAGGAATTGACATAGAGTGGAAGGGCAATGAAAGGTACTTTTGGGGCAGATTGATGCAATCATGGTAGGAGTTTCCCCAATGAAGATGGTCCAACCATGAAACAAGAGTAAACACATCGGAAACAACTAACACTAGATCATTAAGAACTCAATAATGAACAAGAAACATGCCTCACATACCTTCTTATTATCTAGAATCAAAGATTTACATAATACATGCCCAAAAACATGCCAAATTACATTCCAAGCCTACATGCCTACTTACAATCATAAATCTAGATCCATACTAGATGCTAAGCTACTGAACTACTCTATCCCCTCCAATACTAACTAAGGACCCAAGACTATAAATATATACAAGATCGCAAGCCACAAGTCTGCCATAAAACATCATATTCTCCAAGAAGAAGAAAACACACTAAACATATAGGTTAGGTCCTTAATCCATAAGAATACCTCTAGATATAAATTAAATTACATGAGATCACACATGGAGATCAACCAAAAATTTAGGAACATCTACTAAGCTTCACCAATCGATAAATAGCCTCAAAGATCGGAAAAACCAATTTAACCATTATAAGAAGAAGAATAAATAGGTCTAGACCCAAACTTAAGAAATATTCATTAGGAAAGAACGTATCGAGATGCGAAGCCAAACATAGATTTATCATGATGTCCATAACACACCATTGGATTGGAAGAGATAAGGAACCAATTGGAAGGATTACAAATCAAAACACTAAAACTGTAAACAAGAACAAACTAGAAAGGAAATATTTTTTGTTGATGCAAGATTGCTAGGAACCCAAGATGATCCTGTATCACACACCCGAAGTTATTAAGAAAGTGAGCCTCTCACTTTGCATATGTAGAAGAAATACACAACTAGATAAAATATTTCATTTTGAAATTTGACTTCCCAACCCTAAGGGTTAAGAATATGAATCTGCACACAAAAAACCTCTGCCCATTCTGATATGATTTCTACATCCTCTGCACTGAAACATACCAACCAAAAAATCCACAGGAATAACCAAACATATCAACAACATAACTAAACATAGGATATGCACCCCTCTTCTTAAACCCACTTATCACCATCAACCACTCATCACAGATATGAACACACTATGTTATCATTCCATGAATAATAAAGAAATTAGGAAATTCACTAAATCCACCACCTTTATCCTTAATCCATTAATCCTTCTTCATCACCAATAACTCTATCTTCATCTTAAATTTTAGCATATCTATCCTCATGCACAAATACTCATCTTTGGCAAGGAATTATAGGACCTCTTTCTACACCTGTACTGTAACACAAGCAGTTATATCCTCTTTCACATAATTAGGCTGATTAGTACCAATACAAATCAAGGAACACATGTCTTCCCTTTCACACCCTCTAGGTAATCTCTACAAAAAATTAACACTCAATTGAAATAAGTTAGTCTGCAACTCTTCATCAACATCATGCACATAATCACAACTAAAATCCTTATCACAAGCCTTCTCATGATCAGCAAAAACAATCTCATTAATAGTAACTTCCATACTACAAACAATATCAGACTCAAAAACTATCCCAACAAGGTTATCAAGTTCAGCCAAAGGGATCATGATTCAAACTTCAGTTACATCAACTGCCTCAATATCAGGAATCTGATTATCATCCTCAATAACAAGACATTACTTAACTAGCTCATCAGATCCAATAAGTAGCTTATGAAGCTCATCCATAACCATATCTACCTAATACTTTATAATCTCTATCAAATAATTCACAGGTGTACATACCTTATCAAGATTAACCTCTTTAGCAAAAACTCTAGCTTTCCTTCTCCTTTGAAAATTTTTCTTAATAGGTCAAACAATCCTCTTATGAATCGGTAGATTCAAACTCAACATATTCAACTCCTCATTATCTTCCTCATACTCATCCTTGAGTTCAATAATCCTCCTTAAACCCACCAAAGCATTACAAATCTCAGACCTCAACTCAACCCTAAGGTCTTCAAACATTCTCTTTACACTTTTAGGGTTCATCTTATCCATCAACCTCACTCCCTTTACAAGGTGTAACTGCCTCTTCTCGATGATCTGACTGTAAGATCTCAATTGCCTCTCACTCAGAGATCTATTGAACATGCTTATAATGTGCCTCATCCTACCGATCGATCCACCAAAAAGATGCCTCAAGGAATGAAACCCATCCTAATCTTCACAATTAGTCACAATATTTATCCTCTGATCCATCCTCATGAAAATATTCTATTGTCATAGGTCAGATCCAAATTCTTCCACCCCACAACAAGCCATCTAGGATTTCACTAGCTCAGGAAAAAAAATCTATCATCACAGTAACAAATCACACTTAGATAAACTCATACTATCCAACAACCATAAAAAAATCCTTAGCAATTCCCTTGTGCAAGTTCTCTATAATTGTGAGTTAAATATTCAATCTACCACCTCACAACAAATAACACTAGGGCTTTGCAGGCTCATAAACGTGATCTTTAGGAAAATACCTTTCTCTGATACCATCTAACACACTCATGGTAGGAGTTTCCCCAAATGAGATAGTCCAACCATGTAGCAAGAGTCAACACAACGGAAAAAACCAACACCAGATCATTAAGAACTCAATAATGAACAAGAAACATGCCTCACATGCCTTCTTATTATCCAGAATCAAATATTTACATCATGCATCCCCAGTAACATGCTAGCTTACATTCAAAGCATACATTCTTGCTTACAATCTGAAATCCAGATCCATACTGGATGCTAAGCTACTAAAGGTACTACTCTATCCCCTCCACTACTAACTAAGGACCCAAGACTATAAATATATACAAGATGACAAGCCACAAGTCGGCCATAAAAGATCACATTCTCTAAGAAGAAAATGTATTAAAACATATATGTGAGGACCTAAATCTATAAGAACACCTCCAGATATAAATTAAATGACATGCAATCACATACAAAGGTAAACCACAAATGTAGGAACATCCACTAAGCTTCACCAATCAAGAAATAACCTCGAAGATCGGAAAACCCATTCTGACCATTAGAACAGGAAGAAGAAATAGGACCACAACCAAAATTAAGAAATATTCATTAGGAAAGAACGTATTGGGATGTGAAGCCAAACATAGATTCATCATGATTTCTAGAACATGCCATTTGGATCACAAGAGATAAGGAACCAACTGGAAGGATTGCTTATCGAAATACTAAAACTGCAAATAGGAACAAACTGGAAAGCAAATATTTTTTGTTGATGTAAGATTGCCGGGAACCCAGGATGCTCTTGCATCACATATTTAATTCTAAAATCAATCTTTTTGATCCTATGGAGGGGAGGATGGATGAATGTAAAAGTATTTGGTTTACCTGGTGTAACTCAAAAAATAGGAACAAGAGAATATATTATATCATGGATAGATTTTATGCTAACAAATATTTCTCCAAGTTTATCCATTTTAAGAATGCTAGTGAATTGATAAAGGTGTATTCTTTCACTCTTTTTTATCACCACCCTATCAAAACCACCATTTCTCTTAATAGTGATAATAGTAGAAGTGTTAAAAAGTACAACTTTATTCTTAATATCTCCATCTTAAGAGATGAGGATTGTAGAAGTGTCATATTTACCTTTAGGGAAATCAATAAGTGGATACTCTATGACAATAGTAAACTGGTTAAATGGAAACAAAATGTTGATGGGTGAAAACCCTTGTTTCAGACCATTGGAAAGAAATATAACATGGATAAAAGGAAGATAGAAAATAGTCTATAGGGTCAGTTGTTGAGAGTTGAACTAGAAATTAAAGATGACCTTAAGAACCTCCAACTCAGTGTGATCCTAGACAAGGCCAAAAAGGAACTTGAGAAAGTTCAATAGGATAATATACAGGGATTAAGAATTGGATCTAAACTTAATTAGATCAATAACTGGGACAAATGAACTAAGTTTTTTATCATATTATTAAAGGATAAGCTGTTCAAAGAGAAGGTAGAAGCAATTAATGTTGATGGAAAAATTATTATTGATGATGAGGATATTGTTAATTAGATCTTCACATTCTAAAAAAAACATTTTAATTCTAAATATTTAGTAGAAAATGGTGGAAGAGATAGATCCCAGATTCAAAGAATGATTCCCAAAAAATCAATAAATTTGATTGCCTTGTCTATGGAGAAGAAATCCCCATTAAGGAAATTAAAGAAATCGTTATCTGTCTTAGTAATGAAAAGTCTTTGGGTGGAGATGACCTCTCCATACAATTATATAAAACTAATATAGAATGGATCATTGTTGACCTATTCCACTTATATAGAGAAGCACTAAATAGAGGAAATTTTGGTAGAGATATCAACAAGGGATTATCAAACTAATACCTAAAGAAGGGGGTTAGACCCTCATAAAGAATCAGAGACCTATAAAATTACTTAATGTTTCCTATAAGATCCTAGCATAATTAGTGGCTAAGAGAATAAAAACATTCTTCCAAAATTCATCAACAACACTTAGACCGACTTCATAAAGGGTAGATACATATTGGAAAATCTAATTACTAGTTGGTGTATGCAATGAAAATACCTACAACTACACAAAAAGAAAAAACATGCAAACACAAGAGATACAAATTAATCAAAGCATTCTAACAAATTGAAATACAACTATATTTTCACTACAACCTCCAATGAGCTAAAACAAGGGCACCCAATCAACATTGTTTGATTTTCTCTTAGAGAATTTGTAGGTGTGATCTCCAAACACAATGCAATAAATTCCACTATGATGAAAGATGCAAAATGATTAATATTTGAGCACAAGTATGTGGAACTTTCCCTGAATCTCACAATGATGAATGCACATGCAGAACATATTTTAAGAATGCAAAAGTAAGAGATTACTAACTAGATTGAGATGAAAACTAAACTAAAGATGAGGATGCAAGATTGAAAGCTAAACTATGAAAGTAAATCAAAGATACCATGCAAGGAATGACATATTAACTATGATGATAATGCAACAACTATAAAAATAAGATTACTAAGAATGCTAAAATGCCTAAGAGCTCAAGTGTGCAAGTGCTCAAGTGCTCAAGTATGCAAGTGCTACTAGTTTCAAAATGCTCACACTCACTAGTTTCAAATGCTTACTCTCATTAGTTGAAAAATGAGGAGTGAGGCCTCCTTTTATGGACTTGACATGAAAATGAAGGGCTAGGATTAATAGGTGGAAAATTAGTGGCTAAGATTAAAGGTTAGGTAGGGTTTTGGTGGGAGTGAAGGAGATTAAGAGGAAAAAGGAATGAGTGGCTAGGATTAAGTGGTTAAAGAGAGTGGTTGAATTTTACACTAAAATCCCAATGAAGAGATATGTGCCAAGTGTCACAAGCTCAAAATTTTGGAGTTGATCCATGTAATTGCACATGATTGGCTACGAAAATAGAAGAAAATGATTAGTGAATTTATAAAACAAACAAAAATGTTTATTTAATAAATAGAGGAAAAGGGCTCAAAATTAAATAAATAAAATTTATTTAATTTAAAAGAGAAAAGGAAAATAAATTATCTCTATGAAAATATTATTTAGGAGGTGGAAAGGAAAAATGGAGTAGATGGGATTAGATAGCAGAATGGATGAAGGAGAAATGGATGAGGACCAAGGACAAGGGAGAACCAAGGTATATAAAATGATGGAAAGATGGAGAGATGGTTTGGGTAGGAGATGGATAAAATGGATAGGTAATGGTAGGATACAGAAGACTATAAGATGGGGGATATAGGGATGGAGATCCAAGAACTATATTGAAAAATATGCCCCCATACTAAAAGTAGGAAAATGAAAGGTGGAAAGATGGGGGATAAAAGATGTATGAAATGGCAGGATGATGTGTAAGGTATGTGAGTGGAAGACTACAGGATGGGGAATAAGGGGAACAAGCTCCAAGGAATATGTTGCAAAAGATTCCCCCATACTAGAGGTGGGAGGATGAAGGATGGAGAGATGGAGGATAAAGGATATATGATATGGATGGATAGTGTGTAAAGGATGAGCATGAAGGGGATAACGACTTGTATTGTCCAAAGCATGCATTGATATTGTAATACCAATATATTTTAAGAAAGAGAAATGACATGAAAGTGACATGGATTTGCATAAGGACTATGAGATGGGGGATTTGTATAAGATAGGGGATATGATAGGGAGGATATAGATGAAATAGGATAATGGATAATGTATGGAGGAAATGCATGGGATAACCAAGATCAAAGAAATGGAAAGGGGGATAGATTTATATAGGATTATGGATGGAAGGCAGAGGAAAAAAATAAGGTAAGGACTAGGAGATGGAGGAGATGGATAGGATGTCAAGATCAAATATGGAGAAAGTGGATGGACTTATGTAGGATTATGGATGGTGGATGGATAATGAGTAAATGATATGATATGATGCAGATGATGAATGGAATGAATATGATAGTCAAGATCAAAGATGGGGAAAGGAGGATGTATGTGGATAGGGATGTGGAGGGTGTACATGGTAGAATAATATGGATGAAATGTTCGCCCAAGTGTAGAGTGAAATGGGATGAGGATAAGTGAATCGATGTATGAGTGGATTTGGAAGACAATGGATACATGATAAGGATGATGGTGGAAGGACTCAAGCATCTAGTTCCATGGATGGTATCCCTTGATATGTCCTCTTTTTTTTTGATATCAAGGCACTCGTTTGCCAGGTTTTCACTAGGATGATGATTTTTTCAAGACATTTTATAATATTTTTGTATTTTTTGCTGATTTTTTTTTGTAGATTTTTTCAGGAACTTTTTTTTAGAAAAAAATTTGTGCTCATAGATGTTGGTGGGATTGTGGGAAGGGAGATGAAATAGATGGGGGATATGAAGAGGGGAATAATGATTTATGCATAGGATTTGATTAATGGAATAGGAGGGGGAAGGATTGGTGGATAATGGATGGAAGGTTGGAAACTGGTGAATAAATGGATGGAATTGGAAAGATCGTCATTGACACACACCTTGAAGGGTGGTGGAGTAGAGGAGGAGGAGATTGTGAAGAAGATGGAAGAGAAAATGTGGATTTTGGGATGTAAGGACCCAAAATAGATGTGGTAAATGGAGGATTGGAGGACGTATGAGTGAAGGAAGATTTTGGATTAGCAAGTTTGGATGCCAAGTTTGATTTTTCTTTGATATGCATTGCTTCAATGAGTAGCTTTGGAATCCACATGACTTTTGAATTTTTCTTTTTGGGCCTTTGGTGCGGGAGCACCTTGACTTTTTAAATTTATGACAAATTTCATAATATTGAATGTCTTAGTTTTTTTGACTCTCGTGAGACCATGCCTAAGAAATGGTTAATAGATTAAATTTGTATGTAAAAATGGATTACATGACTTTTGTAATCAATAAGCGTAGTAAGATTACCATGAGTCACCGAGTAGATAGATGGTTTGTGTAACTATCTAAGATTGTCTTTTATTAGACAGCATTATGTAAGTATGGGCAAGTGGACAGTTTTATAACTAAACTACCTAGAATCTCGTTTAAAAAGAGAAGAAGTGTAACTGAATCAAGAGAAGGGAGAAGAGAGGTCGATAGAGAGAAAAAAAAAGTGAAAAAGAATTGGGCTCTCTGGTGGCAGCCAGAGAGCCATGCAAAATGTATTTGCAATGTTGATGTTAATGAAGTTTACTTTTTGTAGCTTGATTGCTTGGTTCCAATTTTCTTTTTGGAAAGAATTTCAATAATGGAAATGAATTAAGTTTTGTCTATGTGTCAGTTCTACTATAACAGACCCGAGTTGGGATTGCTTATTTCCATTAGGTTTTGTCTATGTGTCAGTTCTGCTATAACAGACCCGAGTTGGGATTGCTTAGTGTAGCAAGGAATTGGGGTCGAAACCGACTGTAGATACCCAATTACCTTCTGTCTTTGATCGAATGCATTAAGTTCGAGAATGGTTCCAAGAAACCGTTGTCCGAATATGGTGTTGCTACATGCCATGATATCGGGCTAGTTGGTTAAAATGGTTAAGCCCGCGTGGAGTTAGTAGAATATAAATGAAGTTATTCACAGCCGCAAAAGAGTAGTACTCCCATGATGATGGGCGGAGTTCATCCTATATTGAAACACAACATTTGAATTAGCAATTGTGGCGGGTGTATTGTGATACGTGTCTGCCCGAGTTGAAGTCGGCTTGCAAGAATGGCCGAAGACCATCGTGTCTTTGAATACATCATTTGTAAATGGGAGGAAGGGTGGCGGACATGCAATTCACATGCATGCTTGTGCTATGATGGACCCGCAAGGTGATGGAGTTCAGTAGAGCCCACGTGGAGTAAGGAAAGAGGTTTCAACAACCACCATGGAGAAGAGGCACGAGATGTATAATGGAATTCGGAGTAGGACGAAGTAAGCCAAAGAAATGAGACTGCGAAAGACTCTGTGGAGAGACATCCACACTTGAAATAGATAGTGGTATGTTGTCCCCAAAGTGATGGGTAGAGAGCATTATTTTAACCTTGAAGAGACAAAGGCGGCAAAAGGTGGCACAATGGAGAGAAGGTGGTGAGCGTACCACAACGTCATGGCAATCAACCAGCGACTGAGATCTATGTGCAAATTTGATTGTTGTCGACCTTTGACAATATTAAAGGTGGCCTTTAGAATAGAAAAGGTTGCGGCCTATCATGCATGCAGTTTGTGCTTCGATAAGACTCACAAGGTGTGTTATCTCAATGAAGGGGAATCGACAAATGAAACAAGATCATGGGGGATTGTGAGTCTCCAACAATGGTTTTTGATATAGATAGAGAGATTAATATGCACAGATAATGAGATCTCCAATGCAGATTTCAAAAAGATATTGAAGTTTTTACGGAGGTAGATGAATGAGATCATTTTCTCTGCATCAGAATGGTATCAGAGCGAGCGAAAGGTCTGGGTAGTCAAATATTGTGAGACAAAGCTTGACCCATCTAGCTGCAAGAAGGAAAGAAGTTCCTGGAGTTGTATGGGCAGACAAGTAAGTTTTGTCCTAACCGTTCTCCGACAGAGATACGTCTGGAGTAGGGTGCCGAAAGCAACCACTGAAGAGAGAGTGGGAAGTGCATCACCAGACCGAGTCTGCTGTTGGGTAAGATGGATGGTCTAGTTTGTGTTATGCAACATTGTGAGAGATGGAGTCAGTTTCAGCATCAGAGAAGCGCACCAGAAGCGTGTGCACAAAATTTTGGCCCAGAGCAATACCCATCATTTCCATGGGACATGGAATTCTTTTCTCAACGGGAGTATGGTGCGGGAGCACCTCGACTTTTTAAATTTATGACAAATTTCATAATATTGAATGTCTTAGTTTTTTTTGACTCTCGTGAGACCATGCCTAAGAAATGGTTAATAGATTAAATTTGCATGTAAAAATGGATTACATGACTTTTGTAATCAATAAGCATAGTAAGATTACCATGAGTCACCAAGTAGATAGACGGTTTGTATAACTATCTAAGATTGTCTTTTATTAGACAACATTATGTAAGTATGGGAAGTGGACAGTTTTATAACTAAACTACCTAGAATCTCATTTAAAAAGAGAAGAAGTGTAACTGAATCAAGAGAAGGGAGAAGAGAGGCGGATAGAGAGAAAAAGAAAGTGAAAAAGAATTGGGCTCTCTGGCGGCAGCCAGAGAGCCATGCAAAATGTATTTACAATGTTGATGTTAATGAAGTTTACTTTTTGTAGCTCGATTGCTTGGTTCCAATTTTCTTTTTGGAAAGAATTTCAATAATGGAAATGAATTAGGTTTTGTCTATGTGTCAGTTCTGCTATAACAGACCTGAGTTGGGATTGCTTATTTCCATTAGGTTTTGTCTATGTGTAAGTTCTGCTATAACAGACCCGAGTTGGGATTGCTTAGTGTAGCAAGAAATTGGGGTCGAAACCGATTGTAGATACCCAATTACCTTCTGTCTTTGATCGAATGCATTAAGTTCGAGAATGGTTCCAAGAAACCGTTGTCCGAATATGGTGTTGCTGCATGCCATGATATCGGGCTAGTTGGTTAAAATGGTTAAGCCCGCGTGGAGTTAGTAGAATATAAATGAAGTTATTCACAGCCGCAAAAGAGTAGTACTCCCATGATGATGGGCGGAGTTCATCCTATATTGAAACACAACATTTGAATTAGCAATTGTGGCGGGTGTATTGTGATACGTGTCTGCCCGAGTTGAAGTCGGCTTGCAAGAATGGCCGAAGACCATCGTGTCTTTGAATACATCATTTGTAAATGGGAGGAAGGGTGGCGGACATGCAATTCACATGCATGCTTGTGCTATGATGGACCCGCAAGGTGATGGAGTTCAGTAGAGCCCACGTGGAGTAAGGAAAGAGGTTTCAACAACCACCATGGAGAAGAGGCACGAGATGTATAATGGAATTCGGAGTAGGACGAAGTAAGCCAAAGAAATGAGACTGCGAAAGACTCTGTGGAGAGACATCCACACTTGAAATAGATAGTGGTATGTTGTCCCCAAAGTGATGGGTAGAGAGCATTATTTTAACCTTGAAGAGACAAAGGCGGCAAAAGGTGGCACAATGGAGAGAAGGTGGTGAGCGTACCACAACGTCATGGCAATCAACCAGCGACTGAGATCTATGTGCAAATTTGATTGTTGTCGACCTTTGACAATATTAAAGGTGGCCTTTAGAATAGAAAAGGTTGCGGCCTATCATGCATGCAGTTTGTGCTTCGATAAGACTCACAAGGTGTGTTATCTCAATGAAGGGGAATCGACAAATGAAACAAGATCATGGGGGATTGTGAGTCTCCAACAATGGTTTTTGATATAGATAGAGAGATTAATATGCACAGATAATGAGATCTCCAATGCAGATTTCAACAAGATATTGAAGTTTTTATGGAGGTAGATGAATGAAATCATTTGCTCTGCATCAGTCTTTATGGACTTTTGAATTTTTCTTTCTTTTGGATCATATTTTTCTTTTATTGATCATGTCTTTTAGATGAGACTTGATCCATCGATTTTTGTCAATTTTGAACTTTATGCACTTTAGCGTTGGCATCCAATTTGCTTCCATTAGCTAGGGTAGGGGTGTATGAGGATAGATGGTTTGGAGAGCTTATGTATGGAAGAGTGGAGGATTAATATTGGAAGAAATGAAAAGGTGTGTGCCTTTGTTGATCTTTATTAGGGATTTGAGGTGATGGAGGTATGTAGGAACCCAAAATGGATGGAAGGGATGAAGGGTTTGATTTTGGGAAATAAAGACCCAAAATGGATGTGGATGAGGAAGGGGTGGTGTTTGTAACACAAGGGCCCAAAATGGATTTGGAGGGGGAAGGGATTATGCTTGGAACATAAGGTCCCAAAATAGACTTGGAATATGGATGATGGGAATATTTAAATTTAGATGTATGGATTTTGGAAATGGAAGAGGTGGAAGGTACACCAACATCTTAAGAAATTATTTTTTCAGTGGGATACTTATTATTTTGTATATTATTTTTTCAATGAGATTATGAGAGGACTTACTAAGTCTTTGAGAAGGCTTTCTTTTATTAATACTCTCATACATATGACTGTAACTATTGAGATCTCATTTAGGCAAAGTTCATGAAGTTGCTAGGGGATGACATAGTAATAGTCAACAGACAAGAAGTGAGATATGAACACACATGGTCCTACAACATGCTCACCAGTACACCAAGCTACAAAGAATGTATGGAATTTAAAATAAAATATAATGAGAAAGAGAATGAACACAAATAAAAAGAGATTGGTCCAAGATTCTATGTCAATCTAGGAGAGGACTTCTATGTTGAAGTGACCAATCAAATGAACATTTTTTTTTGTTTCTCCTTCACTTGGCTAAGTGGAGTGGGATACATACATCGAGAGCAAGAATTATTTATTATTATGAAAATATTATACTGCTTTTTGGATCAACTGTGTGTGTGTGCATGCATGTAGTGACATAATGTATCTGAATAATGTGATACTATTCATATAATATTTCTATAGTGATGGAATGTTGCATTTTGTTTATTAGTTGCATCATATAGCTTTCTAGTCATGTGCTATAATATGTTGAGCTTTTATTTGATCATGTAATCTCAATTCATCTATACATAATACAAAAATACATTAAAAAACTCATAAAAATATTCAAGTAGGCTTCAATTTTTTAATGAGAAGGAAGAACGAGTATAATTATAGATAAATTAAATGTAATAGAAATTTCATATATATAATGAAACATTAATTTGATTATTATAACAACATATAATGCTAATTCACAATGCTAAAAATAAATAAAGGCTCATAAAATACTCAAGAAAGTTTTAGCTTTTTAAGCCAAGATTAATGAAAATTAAAAAAATTTCAACAAATAATTATACATTTTTTTGTCTTTTTCACTCTTGTTCTTGTTGGGATAAGGTAGTTTTGCACAATATTTGTAATGATATATTTTATGATTGTGTATTGCACCTAGGAGCACTTAGATGGACATGTATCACCCAGAGATTTCATAAAAATTCCATTCTTGGGGCCAGTTTATGTGTTGTATTTTGCCATTATTTTTAATGTGGGATTCACATTGGGATATTATATTACATTTATTTAATAGTGGGAAAGATATTCAATAAATTAAAAACTTAGTACCCAATATTAAATGAGGGTTCAATGGTTTTTTGTTCACATAGATTTAGGCTATCATTATTGAGTATTACTGAAGGTTTCACATGGTAAGAGATGTGTGGATACATTCTTGGACACATGGGGATGCATTAGAGGGCTTTATGTTTTAGAGGTGTTCATTGTGGCTCTATAAGTGTTTTGTATTGCTTTATTATTGAATAATATAAAGGAGTATGGATGATTTTGGAGGCTAGATTTTTCCCTCATGAGGGGTATATCTTTTATCTTATGAATTTTATATTTTATCTTTTCATAATGGTGATTCTATAAGCTTGTATGCATACTTGTCTCTCATGAATTTTCTAAATCAATAAATAAGGTATTATTATATCTTATTTTTATTATTAAATTTGAATTAAACAACTAATTATGTAATTTGTACAATAGAAATTTGAATTTATAATTTGAAATAAATATAAGATATATTTTATTACCTATGTTCATATATGTGTGTGCATGAGTATGAAAATAAAATGAATGTATAAAAAAATGAGTAAGAGATTCACAAATGCATATATCTCTGTGTGTGTGTGTATGTATATAAATACATATGATATGTATATATAGACATACATACATACATACATACATACATGTATATATATACATACACACACATATATATGTATGTATGTATATATATATGTATACATATATATGTAT